>JAQGBT010000025.1:0-123358 GCA_034698585.1 Disparrhopalites patrizii
CGATCTGAGAGAGAGAGAGAGAGAGAGAGAAAGAGAGCGAGAGATAACAGGTGAGATTACGTTTCCCCGGCTTATTCTCCCTTCTCCTGCCGTATACATATGTGCCTTCCTATATTTATTAACATTAAGGGAGGAGATAGGAGAAAGAAGCCTCACATATTCAATTTTTGACTACAGGTGGGAGGCATACACGTACGAAGGTATGGACTTGATACGTTTTTCTTCTGCAGTTGGTATTCTCCCCCCCCCCTTTAATATCTTCGATACACCAAGTTATAGAACGTGCTTTTACTGGGCTTCTTCCACACATACACAATATGCATTTTTTCTCTCTCTCTTACCTGTGTACAAAATACCATTTGCTTGGCTCTTGTGTCTGTTAGGAAAGGTGGATTGGGACAGGCATAGAGAGAGAGAGAGAGAGAGAGAGAGTGCGAGAGAGAGACAATGATAGAGAGAGAGAGAGAGAGAGAGAGGAATAAAGCATTTAATGGGAAGAGAAGGGACAATGACGAAGGAGAGTCTTCGCTATGTAAAGTATATGGAGAGTCTCTCTCTCTCTCGCTCTCTTTCGTTTTCCTGTGCATTTTTAACACACTCCTTTTTCTGGCTTTCTTCTCTCTACTACTATACGAGAGCTCCTCTCTCGACTTGATTCACTTGCCCTCAGTGGAACATCAGGTGTGAAGGTACGAGCATTCACAGTTATACCTTTCCTTCACAGAGAGTCACATCGAGAAAAAAAAACCTCTCTTTTTATTTGTCTATAATACACTATACTATACAACCAAACACTCAGACGTATACACAGGAACATGGTGTAGTTGTTAATATTTTTCGATTTCATTATTAGTTTGTCATTATTCTTCCAAAACAATTCGAGAGGGACACAAGTCCCTATGTGATACTCCGGGCTCTCCATATATACTCTTATCGTTAGGACGTGGAACAGGTGTGTGTGTGTCTTTTTTTATTGGCAAACCGACTATTTTCGTTCGATTCGTTGGATTGTGACTTGTGACAGTTGCCGGATTTTAATTTTTTTTAATTTAATTTTTTAACTGTATACCCTCCCCTGTTATACATCCCTCGTAACACCCGGCTTGGATTCTTTCGGTTTACTGTAGCTGTATGTACATACATAGAAAATTTGGGGAAACGACCTGCTTTTCCCATATGAAAGTGTGTACTGGGTGATGTCGGTATCGGTTTAACTCTTTCTTTTCATTGTGGGGACAGTGATGTTTTCTTGAAACACCTTTTGAAGACCTTGTGAAGACGGGAGCTGGACAAGTTGAATGTTTCCAGTTGACATTGTGAGAAATGTATGGATTTTGAAACTCTATCGGTTTTTAAGTGCATATACGCCTGACTGTGGTTGAGAAAATTAAAATGTGGATTTGAAGATGTAAAAAAAAAGGTGGAAAATCGCCTATTTGAACTTTGAGAGATTGTCATTTTACTGTGTATAAGGTGAAGGAATTGAGCGGATGATTCTCCAGATTTTCCCCCTCCTTTGGTTTTCCAGTAACAAGGCCAAATATAACACCGGAAGATCCCTCTCCGAGTGCTAACAAGAAAGGATAAAATATCTGGAACCGTATGGGAGGAAGGGGGTTGAAAAGGATGGATTTGCAAGGTGGGAGTTGTATAGGGAGGAAACTGATGGGTGTTAGTTGTTTTTATTGGTTTGCATCATCATTCTACTAACACTTATATATAGATTTCGGCAAGGTCGAAAAAAGAAGGATAAATATTGTGTGTAATACTGAAAGGTCAGAATAAGCTGGGGAACAATCGTGTACAGATGGTGTGGGGACGTTTAATATTGGCAAATAGGACGTCAATGTAATTGTTTGGTAAATCTTGTCAATGTGGTACTTGGATACTGGGATATAGGATTTTCGGCGGGTAAACAGACCGGATTCCGTCTATTTTTTTTTCGGAGAGGGAGACTAAAACCCCGCTCTGTGTGTGTTTTTCCCCCCGTTTTTTCGGTGCTTCCATCGTGGGACTTTGTGCGTGTTATTTAGTGGTATTCCGGCACGGCGAGGAAGGGGAATAACGACTTCGGGTTTCTCCCTCTTGGAGAGACTGGCACTACCTCTCTTCCAGGTATTTTTTCTTTGTCTACTTTATATTTCCTCCCTCCTCTTCTGTCTCTCTTTCGGTCTCTCTCATGTTGGCGGGGAGCAGATGTTCCCTACACGATTTTTTTCACCCTTTTATGGAGTGCGTGTGCTATTTTGTGAGGGTTTTCATTTCAGTCAGTGTTTGTAGTCGTACAAGTGTTGATGAAATACGGTCTCATTGTGATTTATTAGCAATGGGCCTATGTAATGTCAGTTTTGTCTGGACTCCTTGACATATTATAGTCATGTTGATGAGCCAAATGTATATGTATGTAGTAGTATAAATAGAAATTCTAATAGAGAGAGTATCATGTATCATGTATCAGTGTTATAAAGTTTTATAGGTATAACCTTGGGTGGAGATAAGCTCCTTAAAAGTATTGATTCACTTGTGTCAATGCATTTTTGTTTACAGTTTTTAGTCCATAAAGGTATGTAGGTGATGTTGTCGTCAGTTTCCTCTTTTGCAAGACATAAGTCATGGTTGTTGGTTATGGATTCCCCTTTTTTTGTAATTATCAGCTCTTTTGGCCAGCTTAGTTGACTTTGTGCGAAAGTATGAACGCAAAAAGGGAATTTCGTTTCACTCTTTTGTGTATAAGTATGAGCATTAATACTGCTATTTAATTTACATCCTTTGCTTTTTAATTCTAGCTTAATGCCAACCATATTCATTTGTACGGATGACAAACAACAAACGGGGGGTTGGATGACATATGTATATGTCATTAACGTGGTTCAACTCTTTTGGTGGAAGACCCTTGTGTGGTGTAACTCTGGTTGTAAAATGCTATACATTTTTAACAAAGATTGCACTAATTAGCAAGGGCGAATTGTGGTTATGCAACAATTTATCACAATGCCTCTGCAGCTCAGTCCTGCAGCCCAAGCCCGTCTAAATGTCCCTCCATTAACATTTATAAGTATTGGTACAGTATAATAACCCAAGTAATTTTAGTATACTCAATGTCAGCGTTAAAAAATACTTATCATGTATGAACACTTAAGTTTTTTATTTTCAAATTCTAACAATAAATAATAATATACGTTTGTAACTAAATAAGTAACAATATACTTTTTTAGTTTTGATATGGGACACCTTAATCCACTGTGCTTAAGCAGGTTGACACGGAAAATTTCACTTTTAAGTATCGCCTTCACTTCCGGCCATTGATTTTAAAATCAATGTGGTTTGAAGCTATTCATGAGTATGAAAAGTTGGTTTTTGACATACATTGACGGGGAAAGAAAACTAAAATGGGGAATATTAGGTTGTGGCTGGTCCAAAGGAGTTCCTCGAGGTTAGAATACACATGGTTGATTAATATTCTTTGCCGTAAATAACCGAATCCCCGTTCTCGTTTTGCCCTACCCGCCCACATAAATCCGCAAACGAATATATTTTCGCATGGAGAGCAAATTTTACACGCAAACTAGTAAATCACGCATCCCACCAGTTTACCTTCTAGAGTTTAAGTATTAAAGAAGTCAAAAGTTGTTTGGATTTGGACATTTTCGTTTTATGTGACCTTGAGTCACTTATTTAAACTTGCCTTTTTTTGCAGATGTGCGGGAACGGAAACATGAAAGTTCTATGTTTAGGTTATACTGGTCACCAAGAAACCTTTTACTCCCTCTAGACCTCTGTTCTTGTTCTCACAAACGTGCAAAACGGCCGCGTTTTACTGCGGATCGAGGAAACCATCCCTACCGAAATCTAACAATAATTACCTAAAAGTTACGGCTCGTTTTCCGCGCCAAGTTCAAACATCGACAAAATCAACGTGTGTGATTATATCATCAAAAATAAGAAACAAAAATATTTTCCAGTTTAATTAGCCATTCGATCATAAAGAAAAACAATATTAGAGCACGTTTCCAATACTAGTTCCAAAAAAAATTATTTAAACTTTGTGCAACTTTGCTGGTTTCCTTATAAAGCGTTTTTTTAGCCGAAAGTCATCGGGTTAACGAAGGGATTAGGACGCGGACAAATTTTTTGACTTCCGTTGTGCATTGAAGGACTTCAAACAATTTGTCATGCTTTTTGTTTGTCTTCCACTGTCCCTGTGGAAAACGAAAGCAAAAACCCTGCCATTAGAGCGGGTACCATAATTGCACGTTTAAATTTTCTGCCTCAATTAAACCCTTGAAACTTCTATAAAGTTTGTCTCTATCCTCAAGACAGAATTAAAAAAATACTAAAAAATTACGTTGTTTGAACTTGCCTAGAAAAGCCGCAATCGCTTTGCCACTGTCGGATCTGAATGATTTTTTTCCCTAAATCTACAATACCGTATTTTTTCCGTTCTGCCAAAATACGATTGCGGAAATACAGAACTAGAGGTGGGTAAAATGTGTCTTGATACCCTGTACCCTGTATGCATCGTTTATTCTGTCCTTCCTTTTAAATGGAATCCGTAGTTGTGAGGGTCGTAGTTTCAAATAGGGATTTTGCTGATTCTGCCCTTCCACTTCCTTTTCTTTTGCAGAAAGTGTTTTAAAGCTCTCGGCTTTTCGTAGAATATTCGACTTGAGATTTATAAACTACTACAAAAGTTGTAAAAGAAATCGTGCTTTTCCTGCCCTATAAAGAGGGTGTAGAATTATTTATTTAGCTATAAAAGTAGCTCCGTTCCTCGATTTTTTTACACTCGAGTCCAGAACTAAATAAGTTTTATGTTACCACCCTCATTATTTGAGTGAATTGACTTTTACAGCCCGCATTTTGCAAGAAAATGTGTACAGTAACTCTGGTGTACTCTGGTGGTATCACAGGGAAGAAAGGCTTGATGGGAAGGGTAGAGCACATAAAATTCTGCTGGGTTGAATAAATGTTGAATACAAGAAGTTTGCTTGTTTGTATAGGAATCACAGGATGTACCTTTGCTTACGTGAAGTGGTACTACATCACACGTTTTTGGGCTGGAATCATATTGACTACTAGCTGTAGAGATTTTCGAGACTGAAAGGGCTGTTAAACCTGTGAGAAAGTGATAGGCGGTAGGCAGTTCGAATTTTCAGAGCTTCCTTTTGTCATTAATTTCATCGGGTAGCACAGCTCTCAAGCTGTCTTCAGGTTTTATTTCAACTATCGCCTTTCCTTTCGGTAGATTTATCGTTGGAGCTTGGATTTTTATACGACTATTTAACCGAGTTAATATTTTATGACGAAGAAAATGGATGATTGAAAAGAGATTTTCAAAATCGTTTGTGTTATGTAAGTCTTGTTGATTTTTATTGATACAATTATTATTTATGACATGGCTGTATTTCCTCGACCATTTGCGTTTTGATTTCTCTAATCGGGGTTTACTACAACCAAACACAAACTTTTGTTTATTGTGTGGCAACTAGCAACAAGTCATGACAAAATTGTGGAAGTATGTGTATATCTTTCCTTTTCAACTGCCATAAACAATGAGTGCTATGTGGTAGAAGTTCCCTGTGGTACGTTTGGGGACATCCCTTCCCCTCGTTAACTAGACGAAAGTAGGAGCAAATTTTCTTGTTTACATTCCTTTAGGAGCGTTTCTGGTAGGCAGTGGACATGAAATGAAGCGAATAGTGGGCTACTATTGATTACAGGAATAATGATAAGTAAAGCCTAGCCAATTACGAAAGTATGTAATATTTGTACAGTTCTAACTCACTTCATTGATCACAGTACTTCTCCAGCAGTGGGTACATGTAACTTGTCCTCCATTTTGTATATTACTGTTTATCTGTTGTATCTCCCCCCAGGAGTATTTCGAAACAGCTACACTAGTCACCATTTTGGTGGGGTTAATTACTTTTTTGCGAAGATAGTGCTGACCGTACTGTGTTGGTGGTGAGGAGGGAAGTTTGGGTCAAGAATGGGCCTTGTCTCAATTCAACGCTGAGACAAGCTTATTCTTCTCCACCTCTAATACACTGCAAAAAGATCAGTAGTGTCTACGTTACGTATGTATGCATAGACGTGTAGATATTGCTGCAGATGTGTAGAACAAAGTGAGCCATATTTTGCACGTCAGGGTGTACCAACCCGAATTAGGTGAGATTCCTTCCTTTTATCCTGTGATTCAACCAGAATTAGAAGTTTGCACTGTTTTTGCTAGACGAGGTCCAGAAGAATTACCAAAAACCGCTAACCGCTTGTAATTATTTTTCTCGCTCATTGCAGATCATGTACGTATGTCTCCCAGCTGCGATCTATCTCGTGAAATATGAGCCGGCGTAAAACGACTCATTCCTTACTGAACTAATATTGTGAGTTAACTTGTTGCAAGCAGTAGGTGCTGAAGCTGTCACGCTTTTACATCTCATGCCTTTGAACTGTAAAAGAATTCTAAATTTTCCACGCGCTTTCCCTGCACCCTTGAGACCTGGAACATTTCCCCCGTAAAGTACGTGACGTTGAAGGAATGCCACGGGATTCACTCAGAACTTATTAACGTGAGCTGTGCCGCAGAGGCTCCGTCACAATTTATTCTGACTTACACCTTCATACATATAACATACATGCATATATGTACAAGAGGATCATGTTACCTTCTCTTTTCCCTTGTTATTTTCAGATAGCTGCTAGTTAAAAGGAGATTTCCTCTGAGAATACGGTTCCAAGAATGAAAGTGACTGAAAGTTTTATTTCACTTTTACATCCACAAAATCCCCACGCACCCGGGTCGACAGACATTTTTTCAGAATATTTGGATCATATACAGATATTAAAAACCTTGTAGGGCTAATATTAACGTTGGTACATACCTGTTCAAATTTTTACACCTTATCTTGGATTGGTGGAAGCTTCCAATTACTTCTTTACGAAAAGAATGTGAATGAAAATGGGAAGCTACAATGCGAAAGCACCGCTACTGTGACATGAATGCATTAGATAACAGGTTAACGGAGTTCATTCGCGTGGTGGGGATCTGGCGAGAGAAGGACAGAAGCATAGAAAAATGACAGAAATATACGAAAACCGGTATTTTAAACAAAAGTTCGAGCATGCAAACTTCCTAATGTTTGCTTGGTTCTGTGGCAGTGGCAGGTAAATGATGTGAGAGGTGCTGCACTGGCACTGTGGACTTACAATAATTACTACAGGTTTTAGTTTGGCTGGGTTGCTTAGCATCATCTTTGAGTTGTCCACTTTAAATTGATGATAATTGTTTCGTTTTAATAGAACCTCCGCAGTTTATGAAACTCCCCTGCAAGGAAAGACCCAGGCAGAGTTGCTAATTATTTGAAGAAGGTCGGTGCACGTTGATTTAGTGTGCACATTACATTTAACTTAAATGCATAGTTTATTCAGTCGTGAAGTATATGCAATTTATTAATGTTATAAATGAGAATAGCTCTGTGGTTTGCATCCTCGTAAAAACTCGAGTTACCGTATGATTAGTAATGAGAGTTAAGAAGATCAGGGAAAAAACCCTTGAACAGTCTCTCTGTGCCTCAGCCATGTTTCCTTCTCTGAATTGGTAGTTTTAGACAACCGAGGTTTCTCGTCACATTTTGCTCATATTTTCCAAGATTTAGGTAGAATTTTATGACACACCCATGAACATACATGCTAAAGGGGCGTCTACAGCAGAATTACAGCGTGTGCAATATAATGCTCTCTTCAGGCGTGTTGCCGATTTCAGTAGTTAAAAAATGTTTTGCCCATTACGCCAAAATAGAACTCAACCATAGCCTAACACCTGGAAAGCACATGTCATGTCGATAACATAATGTCTGTGGGAGTTTCGCAGGATTGTTGATCTTGACCTTTCCGGAACTTCGATTGAACTAGGATCGTTGCAGTTAGAGTAATGGACTTTAAGCTGGACGAGGTTTTGTTATGTCTGTTAGGTGCTGTAACTGCCTTTCTTTCCAAGAAAGGAAGCCTTGCATATGTATTTACGTCTACGGAAGTTTTGTTGCAGTAATATGTTTACGTTTACTTAATGGATTCGTACGGGAACATGCCGTGTTGGAGAACTTGAGCGATACCACAGCCTGTGTGATGATGATGACAAAAAGCAGGATTTCAAAATAAATAATCACTAGCATAAAAATAGCTGAGTTTACCTTATTGTATACACGTATTAATTATTGTATTTGTTATACTTGAGGACATGGAATCATTATCATGAGTAAAGGTGTAGGTTGCTTGTTTATACCTGTTATTCATTTGCCACTCCTACTACCTCTGAGTTATTTCTTTGTAATAAATGACGTGTTTTAACACACTGTATGGCTTGTACGTTGGTAGCTCGTGCTTTTATTGTGTTTGTTTAAACCGGTGTTCTATAAACGAAAATTTTCGGTCGTAACTCAGAATTTTCTTAGGGTTTATTTTGTCAATGGATAGAATGAACTTGACTGGTAACCAGTGAATATCCTTTCTGAGTCTGCCGAGAAACAGTTAATTTCACATGCTATATTTAGTCCGAATTCCTTAGGGGCAACATGAGGCAGCGGCTGAGATTTTACAAATTAGTATATATGTATATATTATATACCTATATAGCATTATGAATTTTTGACGAAAAATAAATTACGACATAGCAGTTTTCTTGAAATTTTCCAGCTTGTCCAGCTGGCTTTAAAATCATGTACTTCATACTGGCATAAATAAACCTACAGAAAAGAAAGCTAGCGAAGTTCCCTTCTTCAATTTGTGTGCTTTTTTTCACGAGCTCAAAACTATCTCGTGGATTTGGCGCCGTGATTTTACCAAGTAAAATCCAGAACTAAATGTATAAAATGCACGTTCACGTCCCAGGATGCTTAAAACTTGTTCAATGGGGAAGTTTAAGACATTCCAATTCTGGTAGGAAACCGTTACCTATAGGGAGAATTTCAACCTAATACTTACTGTACTCCTTAATCATGAATTTTTATATGTGACAGTGGAATTCTAACAAGTGCTGATGAGCATTTTTATTTCGGGCTTGAGGTTTGACTTTGAAATCTTTGTATGCAGCACCTGCAGAAACTACTGAGACAGTTTTGAGTGAAACCCAAGGGGAGCAACCAAAAAGTAGTTGCATGGTATGTCATCCTTTCAGGCAAGTAGCTTCGAGTGGCAGTTGAGATTATCGAGGTGAAAGCGTTCGAAATTGAACAGGTGGATTTACAAAGTCATGAATGCTTAAGCAAAGAATACATGAATTCTCATTTCTTAGGTTGGCGGGGCTTAAAGAGAAAGTGATTTCCTAATGATGCGCTGGATGTGTTTCAGCTTATAAATTGTGCGGACAACAAGCACAATATTAATACAAGCAAGACAACCACATGACCTTCCTCATTCGTCGACTTTCGTGCAAGAATGTGCATATTTTAAGAGTCAAGTGAATCAGAAACGTTGTTTAGTAAGGCTTCACTCTCATTAATAATTAAAGGGATGTGTCCGAGTACTGTTTACTTATTTCCGCTCATGGCAGGGTTTATGTATAATTTTTCCGAGGTGTATTGGGGTTGGCGTTGGCGGGCAATGACTAGATGTTGACATTGACTGCACAAAATGGCGTTTCTTTAGCATGATATGCACAACCAAACTTATATTTATGTGAATGGGTGTACTGTACACATTTGATTTTACTATTTTGACTTCCAGGGATTTATCAATTTACTGTTTCCATCTGCTGCACGCTTTAAGGCTGATTGTGAGTTTGTATTTTTGTATGTACTGCACCTTAGGTCTACCTGGTTGTCGTATTTTTTATACTAGCCACGAAAAATTGTGAAATTAAATAAAAGCCTTTTATAAATTTGAAATACAAAAACAAAATTAGAAGCTGTATCCTTCAGGGCATACATAGATTCATATTTTAAAAATAAAAATTTACTTCTCTCAGTACCATTACTTACATTTTGCTGGTATTTGTCCTGGTTTGTGGTTATCGTTATCACAGAAATGCACATTGTTGTGAGAGTGAATTTTCCCTTGTAGGTATGTACGTACGACCAAGTGCAAGTTCGGAAAAGGAAATGAAATTTTATGTGCGGGATCCGCTTGGTGAAAGTTATCCATAAGTTATAAGAGATGAGGCGACAATGGATAGTGTATACATTTAATTTTATGTCACGATTATGAATACATATCCATTTCATGGTGGTCCATGGGATACGTGTGCTCCATGGAAGAATGAGATGAGTAGACAGGGGAAGAGAATTTGTCTTTTCGGCTTTTTGCCTGATGCCCACGAGACATTTCTAGTACGGTTGGCTTATTGTGTGAGTATTCTTCGCCGCGTGATGCCAACCACCCTTGTCATCATTCTGAACCCGACCCTCACGTTTTAACAAGAAGGGATGCATTCTTACACCTCTTTTTCGCATCCTCGGTATGCTTGCCTGTATCACCACTTGTACTTCAAGTGTTCTTGAGAGGAGATTTCTGCCAGCAAAATTCAACCAGGACTTTGGGTACACGTGAGTTCATGAGGAAGATCGGAACGTAGTTACAGGCATTTCCAAGCCAATTGGTATGCAGTTCTGGATTTCTATTTCGGTTGTAATAAATGCGCGTTTATATACACACAATGCTCCACACTTCCCACTGAAATGCTCCGTGCTCGTGTTGTTCATTGTGTTACCATGTTTCCCTTGGCGTTTGAGGAATATACAGTGTCAAAGAGAGTTTTTATGAGGGCCACAAAGGTTGTTTTAGCTTTTTGGACACGGACGTGAAAATAATTTTTTTTTTTTTGCGAGATCATTTTGTTGGGAGAATGCTGTACGAGTCTCCGCACACATGTACATACAAGGCTTAACCTAATTTGCGCTCATTTGCTGTCACTTGCCTCTTTCCACAATGTTATGTGACTGGAAGGGCAAATTAAGAGGGGGCGTGGAATACAAAAATTGCAGAACTTGCAATTCTCCACACAAATGGAGAGCGGAGTCCATGAATGATTCTTTGTAATTTCTCCGGGGATTCTGGGTATCTACCTCGGAATCTTTTGTCACTGTCTTTGATTTCTACTATTACAATAGATTGTCTTTGAAATGTACATTACTCGTTATTTGACGTTCTCAAATATTTCAGTTTTCTGAGAATCTTTAATCCTGGCAGTTACTACAAAGGATTCGTTATTTCCATGCTGCACTAATTCATTTTTGAGGTACTCAAGCTAACATCTCGAATGTGTGCTGCGCTTGTTAGTGTGTAAGTGTAACAGCGGGTAGGATTTAATATTCTGCCGAGCATATTGCTGGATTGGGGGAACGGTAAGACTGTCAAGAGAAAGTAATACGAGAGGTGACAAAAGGGAAGGAAATTCAAGTGTAGCAAAGGATCATTGGTGGTGTCACCAAGTTATCTGGAGAAATGTCATTGCAGTGTGACCTGCGATGGGATGTGATAAGTAATAAGTCCAATAATTCTTCATCTGTCTTCGTTGACATCCTGGAAGTTTTATCATTTCCCGGCATCATTTTCTTCTCAGAATATTGGTCGCACACTCCTAAGAATGCACAAAACGAGCAATTCAGCCCAGATATCACTATAAAAGTTTTTTTCCCCCACCCCCGAAAGTCCTACGTATTCTCCAGAGACTGACTTTACACTATGTTGTAATAATAAAGTAGAGGGGAGTTCTAATATTCGATGCCTTGTATATGGTAAGACCCCGGGGAAATATTTTCAAATACCTAAGTGGCGTAGGAGGATACGACTGAAATTGAGCACATTTTTTACAGTTGAATCCTTTGTTGTGATTTCCTATTCCGTGGAGTACAGCGTCGTGGTGACGTGCTTGGAAGGACGTCAACTTTGAGGGCGCATAGGGCATAATTGTATTCATGTCTTTTTGGCTGCTTTCCCTCCAAAATATAAAATAAATTCAAGCTTTGGGGAAATCCTGATAGTTTTATTTTTTTCCTCCTCGTATTTATTCTTCCTTACCTTATTACGATTTTATGGTGCAAAATGAAAACGTTGGGTCTGGTACAATGTCACGTATTTATGATTGAACCAGCGATACATCAAGAAGATTGTGCAGTGTCCAAAGTTATGACATCGTCTCCCGGTCGTCTATTTTTTTTTTTACACACACTCGTACACAGCTGAAAAAGCTTTTAAGAACTTTTCTGTAGTGCTTTATATCCCTTTAAATTATAAAAATAAAAACGCATGATATACATGGGACATTGAGAAGACAGTAGGAACATCCTTCATACGTGCTGTTATTCTTTTTTCCAGCATTTTCCTCTACACTCGTTTTGTGCGGAATATCGGCTGTAGTGTAGTATTTGAAAGTCTGAAAGGGATGACTTTGGGTGGTGGGCTCGTTTTTCCTACCCCAGGTCCTTCATCCTTCGTATTTCCTTCGCGTACTTATTTTCAAGGAGTCAAACCAAAGAACTTGATAAGGCGCGTGATGTGTGCGAAAAAGGTTACCATTTGTGTATCCATGTACTTCTGAAAGTATTAAGCACATATTCCTCTAGAACCCAATTGACTCTCAACTTGCCTTTCTTCTCTCCCTTTCTCTCTCTCTCTCTCTCTCTCGGGCTCACTGAAGCTGACTATTTCCCACTACTTTCTCCCGCACACTGAAGCTCAGTATCTCATCTCGGAGCTGAATGTTTTTTTTATTCTCTCGACGGACGCTAAGAATTTCAGGATTTACAATAATACCTCCTAGCTATTCGTCTGATCCAGAAGGAGTGCTTTCAGTCAGAGGTGAAGAGCTGTAGTAGTCTTATGATGATAAGTTTCACTGGGCTGTGGAGAGGGTGCAGATGGCGAAGAAAAAGATGATTACAAACGGTCATGGAAATTGAAACCGCTATTCCCCTACATCCCAGTGTAGGGATGTCAAGGAAGGGATATGAAGGAAAGCCAGTGGGAAGACGGGGACAATGGCACTGTTGCCTCATATGCCCTGACATTATTATGAAATGGGGGAAATTATTCCCTCTAATACCCGGAGTGGGAGTTCATTTACACTTTTCCCCTACAATGGGATTCGCCTTCGCCTCTAGCGATTTTCCATGATTTGATTAACTTTTTTTTGTGCCTTTCCTATAAACCACCGACTGCTATAATCAGCAAAGGAAATTGGAATTCTTGGCTCAGAAAAGAAATCTCAAAATGGGATGCGAACTTCTGCATTGTCGTGGTCATTTTCGACCGTCATTGACGGAGGCAAAGGAGGAGATTTATTTCGTGGACAATGAAAAGTAAAAATGTATTATGTAGTGCGCCAGCATTAAGCTCCATCTCTTCCGGCTCAGCATGTAATAAGCAGAAAACATATCCGTTATGCTCCGTAACCCGGTAAATAAACTGGCAGGGAGACAGGAAGTAGGTGTGAATAAAATTGTGGCATGGAAATTCGTGAATCAGTGGAGGCGGCAGGAACAATATACCCTTTTAAATGATAGGCGTTTCACATAGAAGTAATAAAAAGCAGAGTGAAATGGCAAGTGTGTGAGTCGGATATGTTTGGCAGAAGGGAAAAAGAAGACTACGTGTGTATACATAGTATTTGCAGTAGGGATGGACTGGGATTTTTTTTTCCGTGCGAAATCTTCTACTGGATCCACTGAAGTAATAATGTTCTCATCCTCTTCCTTACCCTTCTTTTCCCCGCTTTTCACTGGCTGATTTCAAGTTTGCACAGATCTGTCGGTGTGGCGAGCGGCTTGCATGAGGAGCTCCATGGTATATTCTCCCAGACCGTTTCGAATCCAACGGCAGTAAGCCGCTCTCTCCCGTCTTCACCCCCTGCCTTGCTCGCTTGCTTTGGCTGGATACTTGTGCCGTCATTCACGCTCTTCCGTAGTATAAATTTCAAGTCTGGCACAGATACTTTCTTCTTTTCGTGGCGCTTTGCCCTTCTCCATCCCCAGTAGTGGATTGTAATTATTACCGGAACGATTCGAAGAACTCTCCTTGCCGTTGTTACAATAAATTAGACGTTGTCAAACCGATTCGTGTAAGTCATCACGTCAGGTTATTTGTGTTTCTGCTTCCCTGAACTTTCACGATACTTCCCACTGTCTATTTCCTACTTTTCGAGTACCCGATAACCCTGTGTTCTAGACAACCATGTGATGATACAGTCCAGGGAAAAAGGAAAGGGATTTCATTTAATTAAACACCTGTTTCAATTTCAACGACACTAGGTGAAAGTAGAGCTCGTCGTTGTCTGATCTTTTGTTTATTTGAGTTTTTCTCAAAGCATCTCTGCTATTGGATTCAGTCGTGCAGAAAATTGAAAATGCCGGAATCTGTATTCAAGTAGAGTAAGTAATGAAGAAAGTTTCCATTGGGGTGATTCGGATTTCCTACCCAGAGAGTTCGGACACCATTACGGTGGATTTAATACTCTTCTGAGTAGGAGGCCAGTCTGGAAATTAAAGGATGATTTGGTAATGAAATTTTTGATTTGTGTACATACAGAGACCCTGTCTTACCCATGTGATGAAGGAGGAACAAGACGACGACGAAGAAAATCAAATTCTTACCAATCCGTTACTACCAGCGGCGTCTCGACGGGTACTGACACTGAAGAAGACCAAAGGCAGCGGCTGTCAAAGCGGATGCTGGAAAAGGTTTAGTACTAGTGAAACGTTACCCCCAACGTGTTGCCTCCAGTTTTTGGAAAGATGTTTTGAAACGTGATAATTGCTACTGAAATCCCTCTTTAATTAATTTTTTCCTTTCTGTTTGACGGTTCCCTTTGCCTCGTATTTTTTTATTGGATGTTTTGGTTGTTCCGTGTGCGTTGCAAAAACTTTCATGTTACACAAACTGATTCGAAAAAACAGTGACAAGAAGACATCAGATTACACCAAACACATTAAAACGACGAAACTTTTAATACGCAGTCATGTTATTGCTGTACTAGTTAGAATACACTGATTTTTCTGTCAGTGTGCGTGTGTGTGTGTTTCTGTGTATGTAGTAGTTTGTGCGCCTTCGTTGTTGTTGGTGTTCTTCGTGTGTGTACCTCCCTGTTACATACCTATCTACTATCTACTATATCAAAAAGGAACTTGACTGAAGATTAAATGCATCCACGTGAAACTAATACTACTAAGAAAATCAAAGTATTTCTCCAAGGATTTTCGGATGCACTTGCAGTATGGTAAAACATGAGTACAACCGAAGGATTACGAGTAAAGGAGCAGAAAAGTAGTGGTAGGGGACACAGGAAAAGCCGAAGAGAAAGAAGACCTACAAGTGTATGAGCAGTAAAAGTAAAAGTGCCGGATGAAATTGTGTAATTTTGACCCAAAAGTGTGCTAGTGAGAGTGGTTGTGGTTGGGTTAAACAATAAAGGAAGAAAACGAAAAAGCGCAAGGAGAATACTTAAGGATTACACTCATGCGATATTGCTAATATTATAAGGCGGAGAGGGAAAATACCTTGTCTATATACATTACTAACATTACATACATATACACATGTGATTGGAGATGTGACACTACTTATATAAAGGGATAGGTAGTCCATAGTCCACCACCACAAAGAGTTCGTTAGTGTTGAAACTAGAAGTAATAAAATAACAAAACTGTTTTGCTACTACTACTTAAGTGAAAGTATAAGAGATGGGGGGATACAAAGATAAAAAGTTGAGAGCATAGAAAAACGAAGAAAAGAAGAAAGAAGAATACGAAGAAAGGAGAAAAGATTCAAATCGGGGAAGAGTTTTTTTTCCTGTTCCTTTTCTTTCTTTCTTCCACAAACACACATCCACTACGGCATACTCACAGGATATCACAGAACCACAAAGAATTTTTTCTTCTTTTATTTTTTTTCACTCACATGGAGGCTTTATAAGAACTGTGTAATCAAAAAATTGGACGCAGTGGGGAAAGAGGGGACGGATGAGAGGGTACGACTGAACTACTGCACCACATGCACACTCAATAGAAAAAAAGTTTTGAGGAAAGCAAAACTAGGAGGGAAAAAAACTAGAGGAAGAAAAACCTATATGTGTCTAAAATAATAACCATATACACGGAGTAGATTCGAGAAAATTGTTTACGGTACCGTGCAAGGCAGTGCAAGGATGGACCATGAGGACTTGATCCAGGAGTTACCAAGCATAGAAAGACTCTCTAATCAGGTAAAAATTGTTTTTCCACGGAGGTAGGCTTTTTCAGTAGATTTACTCTCAGTTTAGTGCTAATCCAATAATCCGATGTATAACAGAAACTTTCTCACACGTTTGCTTTTCTAAACTACTTTCTAAATGCGCTTCAACAAAAGTGAAGCGGGAAAAAATTGTAGGAGTGAAGTTGTTACAATCGATTCGGTGTAAAATCAAACAAATAAACGCATTTGCATGGTTAAAAAGTGTCAATTTGTGTGTGTGTGCTGTAGTAAATTTTTTTCATTCGTAATGCGTTTAATGTGCTCTTCAAGTTAATTTTTTTTAAATGTACCCTTAAAGTGCATGAATTAACTAGTTTTCAAAAGAAATTAAAAGAGTTTCATTCCATTATGCAGAAAGCAGAAAATATTTTGTTAAGTGATTACAGCTATCAGCACGTACTTGCTTTTTTGGTTCTAAATGGATTTACTTGTCGGGGTCCACAGGAGAGACTGAAATTAGCACACCGGAGAAGGCTAGCACAACTGAAAAAGTACCAGCAATATGAGAAGGAGTTGGGATCCAAGAAGAATAAGATGCTGCAGAATGAGCAGCATAAGCGGGCAAAAGCAAAGAATGGACCCAGGGTCAGGTTTAGAAACAGTATCATGCTCCTGGAAGCGGCTGGACGCAACGATGTGGAAGAAGGTAAGAAAAAATGCTTCTGTCAATCTATCTTCCTTTTGCCATTATTTCTACGTTTTTAGTTTTAGACCTATTTCCTACACGTAAGTTCATGTAAGAGTTCCAGTCCTGACTTTTACTTTCTCCACTGAAAGTTGTTAGCCATGATAGTTGTAGTTCCCGGAGACATTTTGAATGAAAGCATTGAGATTTTTCTACTAACGAAGTGTGATGATGTTCGAAAAGTTTTTAAAGAAGGACATTTCATCGCTTTAGGGATGACGTAACTAGGTGGACAGCAAACATACATAAAAGTAATTTCCGTTTGTATTAGCAACTTTTGTCGGCATTATGGAAACTGGAGAAATAGTTATAACAAGAATAACATCCAAAAAATTCCCAATCCCTTACCTTGTAGGAATGTGTAAGGGGAGAAAGTAATGGAGCTAGGAAATAATTTCATGATTATTTCATACTATTACTTCTTGCTACTGTAATACATAATGGAGAAATGACATTCCTTTTGCTCGGGGCTATTTGCATTCTCCAGAGATTCCATACTCCTGCAAGTAGAAAGCTGAGGAAATATTTCTTGGTAATATAGCTAGCTACCCGGTCTTCCAGTGGTGGTAAATCCGAAGATAGATTCAATATTACAGACGACGAAGGTTTTTAAAATAGATTAAAGTTTCCCGTTCGGTAGCGGAATTTCTGGAAGAATTTCCTCTCCCTTATCTTGAGATTAAGAATGTTCCAGCAAATAATAATTGCAAGAATTCTATTTACAGTGCTATTTTTTTCGAACCATGGAAGCTACAGGGCAGGAGGAAAAAGTACAATGGGATGAACACAAAATATTTTGTTTAGAACTCACTCTCACTTGTTCATTAAGCTCATATGTGTGCACTGTGCACCCACGGGTTATGACTCAGTGTTTGCCATACATATTTTAGTAAAGAAAGTCGACTTGACAAAGCAAGGGAATCTCGGCATTGGCATGTGCATATGCATAGGTAAATTGTTATTTGTGTGTGATGGTAAGTGCGTGCATGTGAAATACCGTCAAACATTTTTTTTTCCGTTGGAATTTATGCCGCACAGACAAGTATGAGAGCACCCAATGTTTCCGTACATCTATACATATGTACATCGTGCTTAGTGATTTATGTACTTACAGCATGGAAAGTTTCTTTAATAGGTCTAAGTTTCTAACTTTAACACATGTTTCTTTTTCGTGTTTTCACACTCACTTTTTCCCCCCATTCCATTGTACCGGTGGAAGAGGAAGAAATGGGAAAGCGTGCTCATGAAGTTAGTTTCTTTTCCTGGACTTTTGTTTGGTTCTTATTTTGGGGAGGAGAAAGACACACAAGCAATATTTTTGTACTTGCTTTCTCAATAACCCTGAACTATTTCATTAAAAAGAAGTTATGCTCAGTTTAGTGTATTAGTTCTCTTTCTTGGGTAGTAATGTATTTACTATCATTTATTTGCATGCGTAAGATAAGTTTTACTGCAGTTACTTATACCAGTTTATTCATATTCCCTAAAAAGAGGAAACATCATATGCGTGTGTTGTGATTGTGACAACGGAAGCCTAAATAATATAATGCTCATCCCGCAGCGGTCCGCTTTTTAACGATAGTGTTACCCCAACCAATATTTACTTATCATTTGTTTTACGGTTGCTTTTTTGTCGGATACAAATATTAAAGAGCGGGGAAGGCACAGGGAAAAACAGGATCGACTAAGCAACCATTTCTTCTTCTGGAGTATGTATGGTCGTTTTGACAGTTCGTGGAAAATAAATGAGCCTTCAAGTTTGGCCTTGTCTTCCGTGTTGTAGGGAGCCAAAGCAGAAAGAAACGGAAAGAGGAAAACCTTAGTGGTTTCTTTTATTCCTATTCTTTCTTTTTTTTTGTGACAGCACTTGCTACCTTTGTTTCTCGTAGCAGATTCCCGTTGCTGCGCGCGGCAGGAAAAGACGACTTCTCCCATGATTTATTTGTTTCACCTGAGCTGAGCACAAATGTTTAAGAAACTTGTTGCAGTGAGATTTTGACATTTACTTTACTCAATGTCTTTTTTTCCTTCGGTTAGTCATGCTAACTACTAAATATATCGTTTTTAAGCAACCAAAAGCTCGAGTGAAGATACCAAAATCTCTTTTTTAAATAAGGCTATTATTTTTTCATGCCTGAGGTGGATAGCATCTTCCTGAGCTGGCATATACGAAATTAATTTTGGGAAAGAGGATCTCTAGTTAAGAGATGGCAATTTTTATTTGGTAAATTGTCTTCAAATGAACCAACGGCGTGTGGTGGTCTTAGACACAACTGAAGTTTTTCCGGCATTACCTTAATAATACTCTAATTCCTTTTGTTTTTACTCATTCCAGTACGGAAACTTCTGACTGCAGGGGTAAATCCAGATGTGGCTAACGAGGACGGTCTCACTGCTCTGCACCAGGTAAGGAAGAGTTGATGATTATCGGCACTCAATATTTGCAAGGGAATTGTTTTACTGTAGCAATAATACTTCGAAACCCTTTTCCATTTACCTAATTTCTTGGCTACATTTCCCTTTACCTAATTCCTTGGCTACATAGACTACATACCACTCAAACAATCAATATTACTTGGGTTGAAAGTAAATTACTTGCTGGAAGTAGCGGTGTAGTTTCTTAATTATTTTGCTGATGGCATTTTCAACTCTTTATGCCTAGTTTCTGCAACGTTGTGATTTACGACGTAAAAAAAAGTAGAGTACTCGGCTGATACGAAATTGATTTTTGGTAAACTTCACCCGACACGGTCGTGTGTTCTTGTATACAGGAGTTGTACACCCTAGGTTGTAGCAACAGCTTATTAAAGCGGTTTCAGCTGTGTTCAGCAGATTCAAAAGCACACTTTCGTAAATCACAAGGTTTGCATAATATAATGTGCGATTACACCTACTAAACTCGATGTGGTGCGAGCGTATATCGTGCATACTTGTATTGATGTATATACTATTGTATATTCCGTATATGACAATCCTCGTGTGTCACGTATTTGAAGTGCTGCAGATAAAGAGAAAGACAACGGAGGAAAATGAGGCACTTTGAGCATATCAAATTCAATAGACAAGTAATCAATGAAAGCCATTTGATAAAATTGTTTTAAGCAAAAACCCTGTAGGCGTGCAGTGTTTGGCATTTAAATAATAATAATGTAAGAAAGTAGGCGAGCCCCCTGAGGAACCTGAAACCCGTGCTACCGTCACGAACTGTGAGGTGCGGGTAATAGCGCGTTAATAACCACTTTCCGTGCTCAAGAAACGGTGTAATAGGCAGGTAACCGCTGGCGGAGAATGCTTTCACCCACCGCGCAAAAGTGTCAGACGTTGGACACACTATAGATTGGAACAGACATGGGGCTACAATTTATGTATGAATTTGCACGCTCACCAGCCAGCTAGAGTGATTGCTCTTTATGTATTATTGCGAATAGAAGGAAAAGTTAATTTTTTCATTGCCGCATGTATCGCCCTTATTTCAAGTGACGATTGGAGCAGCGTGTGGAATATTTTATGTCAATGTTGGTCGACAGCTCAGCTTTTCTTTTCAAAAATGTTATTGGAATGTGCCATTCCTTGAACAGGGTGAAGGGAAACTAGACGGACGGCTAGTGCACAGCTTTGGCAGATTTTTATTGAATTGTTTGTATAGCTTTATCTCCTGTGTGCGATACACATGAATGGGACGGGGCGGGGGATGTAAAGACGATGTGTAATAATATGATCGGAGCTATTACGAACGGAAAAATCTATATTATTGTAAGGGGAGAGGAGTTCACAGGTTTACACAAGCATCTCATGCACGTGTGTACATTGTTCAGCCCGTGTATACTTAGACAGATAAAGATGCGAGGAACAAAATTGCCAGTGCTGAATATCTGTTGGAAATTGCTCTAGTTTCCCAGTGCTGGTGAATAGAATTTGCTCACCAAAAATTTACACATAAGATTAGGTGTAGAATGAGATACCCACTTGAAAAAGTTTACAACGTGCTTCACAA
The DNA here is from genome assembly GCA_034698585.1 of Disparrhopalites patrizii. Taxonomy (NCBI): domain Eukaryota; kingdom Metazoa; phylum Arthropoda; class Collembola; order Symphypleona; family Sminthuridae; genus Disparrhopalites; species Disparrhopalites patrizii. The sequence goes on from JAQGBT010000025.1 coordinate 20,898, forward strand.
CCCTTAAACATAATGTCTGCTTGTGGTGAAGTCGAAGTCGTATTCTGTCTGCACACTACATATGCTGGCAACAGCTTGTGTGATCCTACAACAGCTGGACTTATGCAGGTAAACCGTGCACAGAATTGGAGCAAAAGATACAGTATATACGAACACAGACCAGATTATTCATGAAGGTGGCAATAATATATTTTAGGGAACGAGACGGGGAATTTTACTATTGTCTCCTTTTTACTGCTTTTCCTAATTGTAAACACGATTTCACTGAAGCTTGTCTTTTTCCGAATATATGTATTTATTATTTATACGTATACATATTTTTTTTTTGTGCAAATCATGAAACAAAAATGCATGCATGGCCTTCTTAGTAGTTTGTCTCTTTCTTCATTTTCAGGGGTTTTGTGCGTCAGCAGGTTCTCACTGATACGTTTTTCCTATTTGTGTTTGTGTGGACATTGTTTGAACATAACAGTTGTCCTACTTCACTCCTACCATGCGTTGAGGTGGAAGAGTATTTACATTTGCTTGTTCATATTGGTGAATAGTAGTGAAGAAGGTAGTGGAAGACTAGACTCCGGAGAGCACTTCCATCTACTTATATTGAGGGTACAATGAACAAAATGAATTTTTCCTACAAACTTTAAGGGAGCTGAATAAATGTTGAAAGTTCAGTGTGTAAAAATGATTTCACCTTTTCTGTTTCTGTAAGATACCGAGAATAGAGACGGTAAGTGAAAGTCATATACAAGAAAGGCACTCGTTTTATGGCTTGTGCGTTTTTAGACCTTAATAATAATATTACCAGGCGTCCCATTGTAAAAACTCCCTTTTACACTTGCCGCATAAAATCCTGACTAAAGGCTTTTGTTTTTTTTTCGTGGACACTCCTGCTTTTTATGAGATGATAACATCGTCTTGAATCTGATAGGGAAAATTAGTCTGATGTAATTTGAGACACTTCCTTCAGTTGCTGGGGGAGTGACGGTGATGCAGTTTGGAATTATAAAAACTTTGAGTCCTATTCCGTTCCTGTTCTTACAAATGCCGCGACTCTCTGTGCATTTCTCACCAACCTGTACATTTAGCTTTTATTCTGGTTGCGCCAGAAGTCGGGAGTTCCATTGAGTTGAAAAAACCAAGAAGTACATGACATTTGCATGTAATTACACTGTAGGGATTTGTGTGATTATTATGATTGAGTCATTCATGTGTGGAATCATCGTACTGGGGAGTGGGATATAATATTTGGTGTTGTCTCTACTTATTCTTCAGCTTGTTAGCATAGCACTTCTTTTCACAGAAATGGACTTTAATGATTGAGTGGGTGTAATGGGATATGCTTTTACAGCGGGGAAGGGTTACTTTCAAGTCAAAGGGCGTGTGGTTTTTTCTAATACAAAATAACTGTCATCATAAGTTGCTTATTTTGTTTCTTTCTGCTGCAAATTTCAGCCTTTATTCATGTCAGCGCCTATTTAATGGCTAATTATCTGGTGGAGAATTTACTTAGACAAGCATTGCTTTCTGCCAAAGGGGCTTTTATTCTGCTGCCTGAGCCTCCCCGCCCAATTTTATAGATTTGTATGAATTTTACGATATTTACATTTCCCTTTGAGGAGGAACGGTGAAAAATATCAGCTGCGAATGGTAACCATTCTTATTTTAGGCACTACATACTGTTAAAAATATACCTCTTATGGTGAATTTATTCCAGTCTTCATATGCAGTGACCAGGTGACCACATTAACGCATAATGAGTGTAAATAAAAGCGGGATTGTGCAAACTAGAGCAATGTGTTTTTGTTCAGACGTTCCTGCAGTAGACAAATATCCATGTGATTCCATGTGAAAGTAATCATTTTCCTAGAATGTGGAAGGCATCAAAGTTTGCGTTTTCATGTAAGAGATAAGACAACGGCTTATAGTGGGTAATTTGATTGTTTTACCTCGATAATTTTTTGTGAATGATTTATCAATGTTAAGGTCCACTTTACGAAATTGAATTTAAATTACGATTTCAGATGACCTACTATGATACTCCATTTCAGCTGAAAATATGAAAATACTGGATACCTGCATATTATGCGTTTACTTACAATGCTCTTCGATATTTGGAGATATTACGTGCAGATTCAGTCAACCGGAATTTCTAGCATTGCAGAAGTTCACAAGCATTGGTAGTAACGAATAAGAACTCAAAAAAGCAGATTTCATAAAAATGAATTAGTGAATGATGAAAATTATTTTTCCCTTGATAAACCTAGTACGAAATCTTTCCCTCATTTTCTTTCTTCAATTAGTAGCTTTTCTCTGGTGGGTCTGCGGCGCCAATAAGGACAACACAGACTTGTAGAGAAATTTATATTAGATTTCCGAAATAAGACATTTTTTACGTTGTCGGAAGAAGGAAAAACTTGTGGTTTCTCCTTAGATTCTCCTCCATATATGAGTTTGGCGGTATTATGCTGGAGAAAGAATGGTACACGTGGGTGTTTGTGTTTGCTGTTTACTTATACGGAAGAGCTTATTCATGTAGACAAGGTCGTGTTTGTTAGGAAATTGTTAGAAAAACTTGACGGGCACATTTATATCTGCCTTTTACTGTTGCCCAATGACTTTGCTTCTTGGAGCTGTCCCAACTGACTGTGGTTGGAGAAATTGCTCTGTTTTTTGTCTGAGTCTAATTTCATCTTTTTTTGGCTGAAACTAGGAACCGGATGACTTCTACTTTTTCCTGTAACATGCTCATATGTTTGTGCGTTCTTTCGTTATTGTTCCAGGCATTTTTACGTGGGATTGTTTAAATCTGCCCGTGGCAATATGTTTGTACATAGTATCTTTGCACAATTGTTTCTGCAAGACTGTACTTTAGGCTAGGAAGGTAGAGATCTGCAAAATGAGCACAGCGTACATATCGTCGGCTAACAATAAGTATGGCTAATCATGTAGCATTAATTCATGCAGTAATCATCTTAGCAAAAAATCTCTTCTTAAGGCACCTCATTCCTACTTTACTTTCTCGGGACTCGTCATTACTTTCTGGCTCAGCTTCTTACATTCGCAAGTCTCTCACTGCCTTTTTGCGTCACTCCTTAACCTCTTGTGTTTCTCTCTCTCCTTTCTCGTGCTTTCTTTTGCTTCTATCTCAGGGAAAGCTAGAGCAGGGTGATATACGAAATAACCAGAGACAAGAGAAAGTGGGGAAACTCGAAAATTCGGGAGAAACAATACAGAAAAACGATAAAAAAAGAGAGATACGAGAAAGTAGGGACAGACTCGAAAAATTATAGGGAGAGTGTTTCTTAACAAGGGTGTCCGATTTGGTTGTCTTTAAATTTTTATGTGTGCGGATATGGCTGCTTCGTGAATTAATGCTGCATGGAGGTAATTACTTACGATTCGGAGTCGAAGAAATGTGTATGTGTCATGATCATTGTCCGGTTTGCATTAAAGATTGTGAGATTCGGAGTCACAATGAGCACCTTTGTGAATGCGCTGCGAGGAATGCAGAGAAAGTTTGAGCAAATAATTAATGTCAGTGACAGAAATGGTACAAAAATAGATTTAAAAAAGCTTTGGCTTTGGCTTTACATTTTTGCAAAAACTATAATATGTAGAAGGAGCATCATAATACTAAGCAAATTGTGGACCTTGTTTTGTATTGGACTATCACAGAATGTTAAAATAACGATTCACAAATCAATGCAATACATACACATGTCTGTTCCGATGACCTTCGATGATAGGTATGCAGGTTCTTTTGTAATTAGACAAGTGCTAGTTATTATTATAATTGAACAGAGTTTGTACAGTATGCATGTGTATGTCGCGTAACAATCCCGTGATATGTGTGGGATATTCCCAGGCACTTTGTGCCAGTTTTCTTTGCGTGGTAAAAAGCAGTGTGAAACACGAACGGAGAATTGCTTTTATTACCGTGACAAGGAGTTCACACTCCTCTTAATCCTACGGGGTTTCAGAAGCTTCACATGGGGATGCGTTGCTTTACCACATGAAATTATGTAACCAAAAAGAGGGTTAGTAAACTACTCTCAGTATAGTTTCGAGGTCTAATTATGATGGTGAGAGTAGTTTGAAAACTCTATTTCAGAATGGAACTCCCCAGTTTAGAAACAGGGGTTAGTGACTGGCCTGGGAAGGAAAGTAGTTAGGAAAGTAGTCAAAGCGATACAGATCAACTCGTTTAGCCTTCAAAAGTATAATCTAATCCTATTTTTAACTGCACACGTGAGCCCAAAAATGCAGGGGTCTTGTATTGGTTTAGCATTTTTAATGATGCTCCCTTATCAATCATCATAGTTGTCTCTTTTTTTTTATTTTAAAAGAAATGGCATACGAAATATGCATGTGTAAGCTATAAAGTTCCGTCATCTTGGAACTGTTATTTGGGAAGGTACACGTTGGTTGAAATGAAAATAATACCTGATATTTGGGGGCTATGCTTACAAGGCTTTTGTGAATGGTTGTGGTCCGTAGTCTATTTGGTCGAGCTTACCTGCTTGCGCTTGTGCTTTATTTCACATTACCCCAGATTCTCCCATTCCTTCGAGTAGCTCTGACGGCGTGATATATTTTCCCATATGTATATAGATAATCGAAGTTTCACCGATTCCTATTTAAGTTAACCTGTACAATGTTAGCTATTTCGCTGAAAATCAGCTGACATGTATGAAAGCAAAAATAATTTTTCGTCTCAATTTTGTTTATTTCAGTGTTGTATCGATGATAACGAAGAAATGTTGAAATTATTACTGGAATTTGGAGCTAACGTCAACGCAGAGGGTAAGTGTTTTTCACAAAAAAAATCTTTTGATTGCTTGAAGTATTGAGATGATAGATATGAAGCGAATTTGAGACACAAAAGCATTATTCTAGATGAAATTGCATAGTATAAATTCCTTTCTACGCACATATGCATAGACATAAACAGATTTTATTGTGTTGTTTAAATCTAGTCCCCAAGGGTATTTGTAGGTTACACTGGAGCAATTATAAGCACATATGTATCTCCATTCACTTATTAGGTTCGTCCATGATTACATTCTTACCTTACCATCATTTCGAGCTGGACCCTTTGTGTTTGTTGTAAGAGAGGAATGTTGCTTCGGTTGGTTATTTGCTTATTATTGTTAGTACTTTTAATTACTACTATTAATTTATTGTGTGTGCGTCAATTATTATCTGTACGTATGAAATAATAGCAAGTATCATGATTGGAAGTAGTTTTAGTTTCCAGACACTTTGGTACGTGCGGTAAATCATCCCGTATTTATTGTACTGCAATTGATGCTAAAATAATGATGTAGTTACACAGGTTGCACCCTCTAAACACTGGCAAGTATTGTATGTAGGAAAATGTTCCACATCAATAATTGACGAACGAAGGAAGATTCCACCGATTCGCATCGTCTTGATAATAGCAACAATTTTCATAACGTTACTATTATTGTCTTTCTTTACGCATGTGTACGAGCAAGGTCATGAGTAACTTTACACGGAGTATACTCCGAGATTTTGTACAGTCCAAGACTGCGCAGGAAGTTAACGTTGTAAACGCAAATGGCATTACTAAGAAAATGAGTGGAGCTTTGTTAATCTGTTTGCGCCTGCAATAGTTTACACTTTCAATCATTTTAATTAATTTTTGGAAAGTGCAAAATGTTGATGCAGCGTGGGCACAAGTCTTAATTTATGTTTACTTGGCCACTACAGACATGTTCCCACACAGTTAATAACGTTGACAGTAGCTTATTGTTAGGTAGTTACTCGCATAAACTGTATCTGGTTGCATAATACTTGAACGAAAAGTCTGATGATTTGTTGTTGGGACCCTTGGAGGGTGCAACGTGCCATATTTATTGTACGTCATTAGTACTATTCTGGTAAACAAACAGTTAAATACATCACATTATATTTTTTAGGAAAATAATAAATTACATGAATATTTAAATATGTTTTTTTATTTTCTTTCGTTTCGACATTTACCAAAATTATTTTTTAATTTGTATTACAGACAGTGAGAAATGGACTCCACTTCATGCTGCAAGTACCTGTGGTCATCTTCATCTCGTCAAACTCCTGATATCAAGGTAAGGTTATCCTCAGCTTTGCTGTGCGTGTATATTGATTGTTTATATGAAGTATAAAATGAAGATTAGCATGATAAATCGTTTTCTTTAAAAAAAATAGTTAAGTTTGATTGCTCATTAGAGTTAGAAAAATAGAATCCATCCATCTCGAGAGTTAGAGAAAGAGAAAAATATAAAAGTGCTAGCAACTACTGACATAGACAATGCATTACGTTAAGCCAAAAACTTTGGGGAAAAAACTTTTGAAATGGGTTTGCATTTGCACGGATTAGATAGAATAGAGCCCAATAACGTGGAGGAGACAAAGTGAAGCATTAGAGGAATTGAGTCTTCCAACTCTTTTTGTTTCCTTACTGCTTATACCGTATGTTTCACGAAAAACTCCACCCACTCTTTTCCTTACAACTTTCGCACAACGAGATGCATGAAGTTCATCATTAACTGGTTGAAATTTTCAGGCCTTAAGCTTTTCGAGTGGATAAACTTTAGGCTTCTGCTACTCTCCATTCAGAAGGTGTAGCGAATACGGTTCCACGTTATTTAAACGAAATTTCAGCAATGTGGATTTACCAAATTAAAGGATTCATGTACATATGTATAAGCACAATTTTGATCGCATGGAAGGCATTAATTTGCTAGCTTACGAGTATGACCAGTGGCAATTCTGAAAGCTGAGACTCGGATCTTTAATTTTTGAAAGTTTCCTAACTTGGTAGTATCTGTGGTAGTCCTCCGGCAACCGCTATGCAGGAAATGGGCTGGAATGGCAACAAGATGACGAAAGACTTTTTACATGACTAATTGGTTGACCGATTCTGTAAGCATATTGCTTAGCGATTAGAATTTGCTGATTTCTCCGGTGAATAAGTTTTGTGAGTCAAACTCGTTCTCCCCTCCGGATTTTCTGAGCAGAGACCACAGATGTTCAGGTAAAATTCAAGCATTTGCCCACCCTAGCTAAATTATGCGTAAATGTAAAGGAGCCGTAGTGTGGTAGCTATTCCTCATTTAAATAACATGGAAACTTATTCGCGTTTTTCACTCCTTGTATAACTTCTAAACGAATAGGGACATATACCTCTGTATCAATTCGAAAGGATCAAGGTCTGAACAATCCAAGAAGCTAACGATCTAATTCTTACGTCTCTTTGTACAAAATTTATAAGGAAAAGAACCGGTGGCGTTTTCCTTGAACATACGATACAGATCACTGTAGGATCTTTCTTGTTTAATGTGCCGTATTACTCAAGTGGATGTATACATATATGTGTAAGTGAACTGACAGTCTTGAAACTAGAATAACAAGGATATTTGTTCTGGCACCGGCTTAGCAAAGCAGCTAATCAATACCCGCACACGCATAATCTTATATGTAAGCAATCGACCGGTTGAGAAAAGTCTTTGCGAGAATTGATCTTTCTCAGTCCTTTAATCAGGAACTCAAGGAAAGTCTCACAGGAAGGCAATTTAAGAATTATGTCATCTCATGCAGTCTCGGAAGAGAGCAGGGTATCAGGCAAGGCTTGATGTGTTAGGAAAACCTTAGAAGTGAAGGAAAAAGTGTTTCTAGGATAATCTTGTCGAAATCGGCAAAACATTAGTACCTACCTAGTTACTTTCGTGTCACATCTTATTCGTGTTGATGTTACGATTTCTTTATCAATAATACCTACTCACACGCAAAAAAAAGCGCACTATTTACGTGCTCAACATAGCTAGAAAACGAATTAAGTTGAACTATTGTCTGTGTAAAATCTAGCTGCACTTGGCATGCTTGCAGAAAATGAGAATATAGCCGATACAAAAATATATACAGTTTTCATTTTCAGTGATCCTACTATTTTTGAGAGCAAGCTAAGTCAACCGATTATTCACGTTTATATACATACATAATGCATGTAATGGAAGAGGATTTGTAACTTGTAACTACTAATGACTAACGACTAATGCCATTACTTACTCCGACATAATACTATTAGGTGTTTAGGGAGGATAAGAGACTTGGATGAAATATGGAATATTCCTTGGATAATAAATAAGTTATTAATGGCAATCTTTTCATGCATGTTTCCCCTGTGGTTTACTTGACAGTGGAGCAAACTTACTCGCAGTGAACGCGGAGGGCAACATGCCTTATGATATCTGTGATGAGGAGGCAACGCTTGATTACATTGAGTCCGAGATGGCCAAACGGGGGGTTACTCAAGAGCTAATAGAGGAAATTCGAGCTTTACCTGAAACAATAATGTTAGAAGATATGAAACTGGTCAGTCAAAACAACGGAGACTTGGAATGCAGAGACTCAGATGGAGCGACACCCGTAAGTGTTTATTCCTGTTCAACATGGTTTCTATCTCGGTACTCCCAGATATACTTGGGAATACAATTTTTTAAATGTTTTTTTTTTTACAAAAATTCACTTTCCATTTTTTCCTTTCTAACATTACTTTCCCCAACTTGACGACCGACTCTTCGTGCCCTGCTTTTTATTTTTTCGCAGTATTTGATACCACACGTTTAATAAGAACGTTAACCTGCATTTACATCGAAAGCCCGGTGGAGTTGCTGTAAATTGCGAGTTTCGTGACTTACGCAACCATTGTTACTAATGGTCGTAATCGTTTTTATTAAAAGAAAAGTTTAGATTCCTGCGTACATACTTATGTACATAACGTGTGTGTGTATATAAGTAGACCTACTAGTGCAATTACGCCCACATCTGACATGTAACTGGTCAGGAAGCAGGGTGAAATATATTCCCCGTCTCCATAGTCCTCTTTCCTTGTGGCACTCGCACTTTCAGCTTTTATGTGCAGTTCCTCTACAAGTCTTCCTTTTCCCATTTCAGAGTACAACGGTTGTCGCCGTACAACCGCGTGGGGCTATTAACTTTTAAGGTCGTACCGGGCAAAGACATGACAAAAAATTGGAGTTCATAATATCGAATCTATAGCAATACACGCATTTGTGGAAAAGCCGTAATGTTAACTTTATGCACTTTTAATGTGCATGTCTCTAGCTTTCCGTAAGTGCAAAATCAGTGTAAAGACCAGCATACATTTGGAGTAGAAATAAATGTGTATCTATGATTTTTTGCAGGGAAAAGTTTAAGCGTATATAGAGGAAAGTCTTTGTCATAGTTTTTCCCAAGAAAATGGAGGGAAAGTGCTACGGCTCTCTTAGCCCTACTTCCTCATTTCTGTTTGACAAGGTTCTGCAATGATTCGTTGGTTTAACAAAAAATGCACTGCCCAGTTTATACAAATTCTGTGTTAATATAACCTTAAGCATAAAACGTTTCTCAAGAAAGAAGGCTTCCCGACCAGTAGACGAGTTTTCTGCTCCAATTAGCTTTACTCGTTTTTATGTATGTATATGTATATCGGAATGAAGGCAAGTCGGAAGGCGGATAAACGAATGTGGCACCACACATTGAAAATGCGTATGGAGACGGAGAAAAGGCTCAAAAGGAATGCGGCTAAAATATGTACAGACATACTGAAAGAAGAGAAATATGGACCATTTTCCAACTTTCTCCTATTTGAATCTTGTTTGTTCATGCTTGGGACAGAGCCGTCTTGGTGGAAAAGGGAAAAGAAAAGTGATTTTTTGTGCAAGTTATAGCTTTTCTTCGTATGTGTGCTGAAGCAAATGTTAAAATCTTTGTTTGAATGACTTATGAAAGTTTTTTTCCCCAATTTCAACGGTCTATATGGAGAAAGTTGGTATACGTACGTGTATACAATGGATTTGATAACTTTTTCTTCCTAGCCACTTATTTCCCCATCCTATATGTATTTATTTTCTCCGCCGTTCATTCACTACACTACTGGAGTGTATGAGAAGACGATAAAAAAGTAGTAATATCTTGTGCGAAAGGGGTTAGGATAGGATTTCTTTGCCTACACAGGCTTTCGAAAACAGGTGTGAGTGTAACACGAAAGGGTGGTATCACAAAGCCCCAAAAGTCTGTGATCCACTGCTGTTCCAACGGGATACGCGCGCGGTACGTAGGGATTAGGAGCTTTTCTGTGCAGATAGTATGCACGTATGTGTATGTATGTTATCCCCAGCTTTGGTTCCTCAAAAGATGATTTGAAGCTTGGAAACTATAGAGAAAGAACAATTCCTTTTTAATATCATTCTTGATGAATTTTTATACCATTGACTCTTTTCTTCCTCACTTTTTCTCACATTGTTGATCATCCTTAAAGGTTACTAAAAAGGTGTGTGACATTTTTTTTCGTTTCCTCTAGTTGCATATTGCAGCAGCCAATGGATACTTGAGAGTGGTGGAGTTTCTACTAGATAATCACGTTTCGACTGAGGTGAGCAAACTGGTTTTTTTCTTTCTGCATGACTGTGATTGTATGATTTTTTGGCACTGGAATGAATATGTTGGTCTTTCTCGTTGTTACATTTTCTTTCTCTTCCTTTGACATGCACAACAAGTGTCAAAAATGTATGAATGCGTAGATGAGTTTTCGTTCTTGGTTTGACTTCAATGAAAAGAAAGCAAACTCACTCAAGTGTACATGATTTTTTTCTTACGTTCCAGGTGGTGTGCAAAGATAACTGGCAACCTATCCATGCTGCGGCTTGCTGGGGTCATGTAAGTCACCTTCAATGTTTTCCAGGAAATGCTTCCATTCTTACTGCCTGAATGGGAATGAACTAAGAGTACGTGGTGGAATTCCCCCTTCCCCTTTCCATCTCCGACGTGTTGTGTCCCCTCCTTAGAGCTCATTTGGAATTATGTTGTCATAGCTTTTCAACTTTCAAGCTAGATTTAGAATTGTGACATGAGTCCGTGATAGATTTTTTTTGCTCTATAGAACCGAGCGCTTTCTTCACGAGGTGCCTGGGTGAACTGTTACATTTCTTAGGTTGGGCTTCAAATCACCCCTTTTTGTACCCGCAACAAATGATAGTATTAACTTTTCTCTCGCCATACATAGACGCATTTATACTCGGCCGTTACTTTGTGGGTAGCTCCTAGGCACTCAGTCTCAACACGAGCAAACATTCGTAAATTCGTACATACATAAGTTATATGCCCTGAATGATTTTTATAAAAGGCTACAACCTCAGTATCTCCAATGCTAAATACATACATTATGTTAACAAACAATAGCTCATTGAAAATTCAAAAGTTTGGACTTTCGGAATTGGTATCATACACCCTTGTTGGTCGCTTCATTCAAACGTTATTGCGCTCGAAGCAACTTTCCTGTGTTAACTTACGGGTTCAGTATCGTTTATGGATTTATGTTCAAGCATTTATGGATGCGAAATTCAAATTGATATAAGTTCTTAACCGATACTGCTACCTTCATTGCAAAAGCTCTCAGGATAGGGACGGGACCCGTGTTACCGGGAGAATTTTACAGGAGCATTTAATTTAAATACGTTTGTTATTGTAACTTCTGTAATTTTGGTGAGAACCAAATGACAAAAAATTTGTTGCATGTAGAATTCTACCAGCTTTAAAATGAACTATCGAACTCCATTGTACACTCTACAGGAGGGAGGCAGACATTTTGAAACACCATGTAGTATCCTTAGGTATACTTCACTGACAAACTTAAACTGTATGTCCATTCGCCATTATCCATACATTTGAAGACGTTTTAGTTGGTTTGCCGTATGCATTACTTATTATGACTCTTGTATGAACGGTGCAGCCAACTTTAGCCTGATTATTTTAACCTAATAGAAACGTTAGTTTGGATTTCGATGGAATGGAAATATCACAGTACCCCAAAACGTCAACAAGTTAACTGCTTTATATATAAACTTTTGTTTCCGCGGCCCATCTTAAATTTTGCGTGGAGGTTTTAAACCACAGAGATTTTTTTGCAACATGCATCACGTTCATTTTTTGTTAACCCCTTCAGATTGATGTGTTGGAGCTTCTGGTTCAAAATGGAGCAGACCTGAATGCCCGAACAAAAAATAATGAGACTCCTTATGGTAAGTGTCTTGTAATCAATCATTCTTTTCCATATAGCTAGATTCCGTAGCATGTAGTTATTCGACGTGTCATACTTTTCGGGATACTTCGTATAATACAATTTTGAAGAAATGCTATTTTCGAATTGCTATTGCATTTCTGATTTTTAGAGCACGCATTGTATGTACGAAAAAATTACAAGGAAAATGTTAAACGCCGGTGCACGATACCAGATGTTTTTTCCATTCTCTGTTTCCTTTTGTCGAGTATGGCCTGGTGTGTTTACCTATGGTTGTTTCAAAATCTTTGTGTGGTTAATACAGCTATACTAAAGTAGCGTGTTCTTTGCACTTAACCTTGTGTTCCTTCTGATTTTTCCTACTTTTACAGAGTTTTCGTACTTTTGTCTTCACTCTTCACAGGCTTTCCACCTCTTTTACACGGTTTTTTGCTCAGAGCAGAGATGATTTTTCCCCCTTTGAACTAGTACTTGAAAATAGATTTGTTTTGTACAAGAGGTTTTTTTTATTTCATCACAAGTTTATGAGATGTGGGTAGAAAGAAAGGATGTTATTGTGTTTACCATTTTTCAAGTCCCTCAATTTTTTTTTGAAATAGCTATATGCGAGGATCCGGAGATCAAAGAGAGAATTATTCAACTTCGGAGTGAGCAGGAGACTAAAGCTCAAGATGCAGCCCGTAGAAAGATCCGGCGGTCACAGTCATCCAATTCTAGGACACAGTCCATTCGAAGAACATCTCACCGGGACAAAGGACTCACTTCTAAAAAGGATGCTGCAGACGAAGCGCAAATGCTTATGGCCAGAGAAATCAATATCAAAGTAAGTCAGAAACTGGACACAGTAGTTCTTCACCGTTTTCAGTATCTGTGTGCAATAGAATCCCCAGAAAAATGCCTCTGATTGGTAATTGTTTTCCCAACTTCGCGCGTATGCGAAAGGAAAATGTACTCTTTGCATGCAAGTATTTGCTTGAAAAATTGAGAAGCAGAACAAGAAGGACGATCTACAACGCATTATATTTTCAAGTGTAACAATACGTTAGGAAGGAAACGGTCTCTCAAGAGAGGCCATTTCGGTAAGGCATGCGTTCCGTGAGTTAGTTAATGTTAGGATGTCATGTCAATATTGAACAAAATATCGCAGGCAATTCTAGAAATTATACATGAGTAGTTTTAGCATTCTGTAAATTAATAGAAAATAAAATCGTGAGGATACATTCACTAGTTTCTTTCCTGGATAAATAATTTAGCTTATTTTTAGAAAAAACGCATGTCTTCTCCAATGATAGTATTTATCGAAAAAGGCTCGTTATAAGGAGGTGAGGGTGTGTTAGAGAAGCCAACCTGTATCCAATTTATATTGCTGAAGGGCGTAAACCCTTAAATATCCAAATGGAAGTGTCTATTTGACCAATTGCTTTGATCAGCCGCGTGTGCATGGGGGCAAATGAGAATTTTAGGAAATTCGTATTGGGTGAGCATCTGATACTCGTTCCCTATACTTTAATGTGAAAATGCTGTTCTTCGCCCCTATACGTGCATATATCATGAAGATTGAAGTGATGACGGCGAATGATGAACGATGCTTTTTGTCAACTTCTCGCTTGTGTCTGTATGTGCCTGGCTTAAATGAACTTGGAATTGGAATTTGGTTTTTGCGTATACTAGGAGAATAGCCCTTCACCAACCACTGAGATTGGACTGAATAATGCTGCAGCTAGTATTATGAACAACGGAAATGGAGCCTATGTGGATCATAGCTCGGAGGAAGATCCTGATGACGGAAATAAATCGAGTAGTCTTCCGCCTTCAGTGTTCTATGGAAAAGATTCAGTGAGCCAAATTAAAGTATCACCTCATGAGATGGATAGACTTCAGGACATAGCCTCTCAAAGTGCGGTTCTCCCACATGAAAATGTCTCTCAGGGCAACAAGGGCTACATGAGCTATAACAACAACAAGCTCCCAGGCAAATTTCACAATCCCATTGCCGTACCTGCAGTAATGGACAGCAACGAGAATCTTCCTAAGCATGAAAACATTTCCATTCCGCCTCCAGTTGAAACGAATGCCAACGTACAAGTAAAAGGTGAGCCAATTTTGCAACTGTCTTTGTTTACCCTCAACCCCCTGTGGTTGAAATCAATATTTTTTGGCTGTATATAATTTTAAAACTGCCATACGAAATAACACTATTAATAAAGAATAGTAGCAGTTGTACGTTCCGAGTGAAAGTTTATTGCGCACTTTTGTTTTTTTCTGTATCCTCCTATTTCATTTCTAAAAATTAAACTTTTGCAGACATTATGAGTTCTATATATAAATCCAATAAGCTTACATGGGGGATACAATTATTTCGCTAACTGCTACTGTATTAGCGTTTTGCCAAATTTTATTTTGTTATTTTTTTGCCTCAATTTTTTTACTCTATTACCATGTTAGACACCACCTTAATTTTACTGACGTTATCATTTTTCTACGCGACAGTTTTTGCGTTTTTTTTTCAATTTTTGTGCGTTTTTAAGATGGTCCACGTGTGTTTTCGCATGTATAATTTGACATGATCGTATTTTTTGATTTTTCACAAGTTTACAAGCTTATGTCCGTGATGGCTTGATAGGTCGCAGTGCATTTTTTTGCAACATTTTATTTATAAACGTGTATTTTTGTGCCTCCCTTCGCCCTTACGCTACACCGTCCGCTTGTTTACTCCTTACAATGGCTAGGACCGAAACACTTTCCTTTCTATGGAAGTAGCGATAGTGTTAGCGGTGGAAATAGCACTATTGATATCCATGTGTCGGTGACGATCAACACGGCAAATAGCCCCACGAACACACTGAATGGGGGAAACAGCGGCAATCTCATTAATGGGGGCACAATGATAGCTGCCAGCCCATCGTTGCCTATGATCCTTAATAATACATACACAGCTCCCGGAACCCTCGCGGAGTTGAAGAAGCAAAGATCTCTGCAGTACCTCAACCGGAACCATAATTTATCCTTTAATGGTACAAAAACGAAAATCATGTTACTTAACTTCCGTATGTTTATGAGTATCTATATACCTACATCTTCTGGTCTCAAATCTTTGTACGAAAGGGGACACTTTTTTCACTCAACATCTTCTTCAATTTCCTACATTTGTTTCCTTCAGACAGACATACTGTAGAATTTTACGTCAAAGCTGTTACTGCAGCTCTTTTCCAGTGCAAATTTTGTGGCTACCACGATCTGACAAACTTTTCCTATCAGAAAAAAGTCCTCACACTTCTTTTCGCACTTATTCTTCACTGTTTGTACACGTAAAGGACGTATTTTCTGCTTAACTCGATGTTTTCAGAGTAAATAGTAGCAATGGTGTAGATCTCTTGTACTTCTGTGTATACTTGTTTTTCCTTTCAACGAAAGTTTTCTGCGATGTATGTGTTTGTACAGCTTACACAGGTTTGTGTTTTAGTCATGAGTTAAAATAATGAGACTCTTCCATTTCGTTTCTGTTTGCAAAGAACAAACTGTATGGATACCATGTAATTCATCTCAGGGATAAGTAAACGTTTTGTTGTCATGTAAAGACAAGCGTTTGTAATCTATCTTCTATCACTCGCTGGTGCTAAATCGAAATAAATACTTTATTATCTCGGGATATATCATATTCTTGTGAATCAGAGTAGGTGTATATGTATGTACATTCTGATCCGATTTTCATTGTGCCCCAAATCTGGGTTGAGCTCCTCTACGCAGTTTGATTCCCTTGGATCTTACTGTCAGGTGGCACTCAAAATAATTAAAATAGTCATTATTATTTCATGGATTTACTTAAGTTAACATGATTCATACATCGTAGCAAGATTTATTTGTTTAATTAAAGTAATTAATTGCAAATATTCGCGAAAAACCGTTAAGTTAAAAATAGAATTATATCTAGATATGATCA
Organism: Disparrhopalites patrizii; assembly: GCA_034698585.1. Lineage (NCBI taxonomy): Eukaryota > Metazoa > Arthropoda > Collembola > Symphypleona > Sminthuridae > Disparrhopalites > Disparrhopalites patrizii. The sequence goes on from JAQGBT010000025.1 coordinate 36,920, forward strand.
TTTTCGGCAGTATTTACGATTTTTAGCTAAAATTATAATTACAGTAGGCTCGAGCAGCCAAATACAATTCTATAATTGTAAACATTCACGACTTGTATTTAATTTACTCCCAAAATATACAAAAATATAAGTAATTACTAACTATTGAATGGATCTCCGAGGACCCGAATGACTTTGTTATTCTCATGTCTCGCCCTTGTAGTACTAGTAATAATTTGATCATTTACCTTGTACTGTTAAAGTACAATGCATTTTTCCGATTGCTTCTTCTCTGGTGGTGTATATAATTTTTTGTTTCACAAGACGAAGTGTCTAGCTTAATGCAAAGTCTTTCTTGCCTTTTATTCGACAACTTTTTGCTTTGTTATTAGTTTCATCATTTCTGAGACTTTTTGGTTACGGGGTTTTTGCAGTGTAATGTACTGTACATCATTAGTAATGACTCAATTAGGAATGTCAACTCATGCTTTCTTTTTTAATTCTACAGGATTACCCGAGTTGCCAACAAAGTATGAAATGCCCCCAAGCCCTACTATGTCATTAAGGCGATTTGCTGGAGACCCTGGAGACATTGTAGGGGATTATTCAGATGCCGGTAAAAAATGCTGTGTCATCATGTAACACGGAAACTTTTTGTGTGATTTTCCCAGTTATTATTTTCGTTGCGTTATATATATATGAAAACGTTGTTTTGATACTGTTACTACCGTTTACTTCGTATACATTTCCCGGACTATATCGGATATGTTGCTTGATGAGCAAAAAATGGTACCGGCAATACCAAGTCTATGCTGTATACTTTTCCAGCTCAAAAAAAAAAACGAGTAGTAGTGATTTATATGTGGATACAAAGAAACACATGATTGGTCGTTTATGTTAACGCTGGATAGGTGCGTAAATGTTTTTGCAAGAGCACACAGACTGGAAGAAACCTGAAAAGGTCTGATATCATTCATGCTTTGTCCTCCTCACAATGTGTACTTGTAATAAAACGATTGCCATCATTATCATTTACAGTATAATTTACAGAATGTGTATAATATAAGCATACCAAGTTTTGAATTGTAATTTTGTGTATATATATACATACATGTATAGTAAACGAACCCCGACACCATGTAAACATCAAAAAGAGACAAGATGATTCTACAATATGGTTTGTATAGTATAATATGTGTACTATTTTTGTAATAATTCCAAAAATTATTTTTATTCAACGCTGTTCGTAAAAAGATCCGGTGCCAAATTAGTTCAGTCATCAATTTAATTTTTATTAGATGATTGGTTAAAATTAATTCTGTATTTAGAATGTAGTTGGACGTAAAGTATGTACATACATTATAAATGACATGCCTTTAAAGACGAGTAATATTTTTTAGCTCCCGTTTTTTTAATGCCGGTATAACGGCCCCATTTTCTCCTGTTGTAAAATTATGGTTATTAGAACAGTTGAACATGCGCCAGTGATATCAGCTATACAATGAAGTTCTTCCGCACTGTTTTTTTTAGCACATTCAGTTTTGCAAGACGCACTTAATTGAACAAAGTCTTAAGCCTTTACAAACCAAGTTTTGTGTTCATACTACGTTTATATTTAGAAAATGGTGAAAGGTACAATATAAAACAGGATTCTGAAAAAAGGAAAATGTCAAAAATATGGTAGCTCTGGCAGCTTTTTTATACTCCCTTATATACACACGTTTGTCATTTATGCAATACAAAATTAATTAACCCTGTACGAGCAAACCTTCCTGGTATAGACTTTCCCTTAAAGAGTTTTTATAATGCGTGTATTAGTAAATGTCGCGTACCAATGAATTTATGGATTTCTTCCAATATACTAGTATGAAAAGCATTGTAAAAGGCACGACAAAGAATCAGCAAATGCGTTTCCACCAAAGATTGTATTTCAGAAGACTTAGAAAAGCTGCAGAGGTATACCAGCTTGCGAAATGTATAACATACTCATGTATTTCTAAATTGGTATGGTGTAACCAATTTCAGTATGTAATCGTCCGCGCGATTTTGTCGCCATTTTTTAATTTATAGCAAAGAAAAATATTGCAAGGGTGTGAAAATAAGAATTTGTTAATAAGTTCCTACCTTGCCCAATCATATACTCTGATTTTGATTTATCATGAATTAAGAATCAAAAATATAGAATCTGCTGAAAGTGTAAATAATAGAAGTTCGTTGAATGAGAAAATTTCGCCTCATACATTCTACTCATTGCTTAAGTATGAATATTTGTATGTGTGTGATTAATTTCTTTTACTAGTTTTGTCATTGAGAGACAAGTTTTTGAACTTTCTAAAAAAAATCCCTGTAGATCTTTGGACTTGTATTTTCCTTTATCCTGATCTATTTTGCGGGATTTAACTTTATTTTAAAACATGCAGACAAGTTAGCTAGAACTAGATTTCTGTAATCTTTCGAATATGTTTGTGAATTTTAATTATATTATTTTTAATTTATTACGAATTATATGACTGGTGTGAATTATAATGTTCAAAAACCACTTACGTGTATACCATTTCGTCATTCCGTTTGATTATCAGTATTTGCAGAACATTTAGTTTGTATGTGCAACTGATAATTTTTTGTGTGGTTTTTGAAGTTGCAAAAAGCGAGAAATACAAATAATAAAAAACACAAGTTTTAAATCTATGCTCGCCATAAAGTTATGGCCGTGTTGTTTGTGCATCAGGATGAGACAATTATTTTTAGAATTACAATCGCCCACAGCGAACGTGCCGTTCATCACGCATGAGAGATGACTACCGTGGGTAGATTTTAAGTTTGAATGCAGTTAAACATGCCATCCGCACCGAATTAGATGCTTTCAACAAAGAGAACAAGTAATTCATTTAAATATCGAATTAACAACAACTTTAATAATTAATACGCTGCACGTACATACATACACTACACATTTAGTACTTTCTACATGACAAGGATAGACTCTAAAGAGAAAATTATAAAGGTTAATCATTTGTAACGACCAACATTGTTGACTAAATACTTCATCTAAATATGTTATGCATTATTAAAAATCGACTTCTATCATTCTGTAGACAGCTACCTATATGTAATTATCCGTTATATCCATACTTCATAGATTTATTACTGGTTCATGATTAACATTGTGAACAGTGGTGGAATTATTTATAAGTCGTACTTTTATACTGTAAGTTCATCATAGTGAGAGAGAGAAATACACCTTTTTTACTTCCCAAATAATCACATCACTCTTGGAGTCTCAGTACCCTATAGAAAAGTTTCATGAAAAATTTCACCAGCTACACTTTTTGTTTGTTTAAAAGTAAACTAATACAAGTATAATTTAAATTCATATTGTCGCTTTTTAAGGTTTCTCACTTAATGAGACCATAGACTTTCATTGGTTCATAATAATATTAAAATAACATATTTTTCGTACAAACAATATATCGTATTGCAAATGCTACACTTTTCATACAACCATTGTAGTATATTTTATCAATCCATATTATTACTTTTTAGTCTTTCGTAGGCGTTTATTTAAAGGTTAAAGTTTTACCCAGTTAAAAGATTCCAGTAGTAGCTACAATGTATTTAGGATAATCAGAGTTACTTTCCGTAACAATTATTACTTAAGCTAGAGTAGTTTTAAACATCTACGCTATGCTTATAGCATTTTATTTTATATAAGAAATTTATATTCTTTTTATATTCTATTACAGAATTATTATACTTTTACAAACACACAGGTTTTAAATTCAGACACATACGTTCATTATTTAGTCCGTTCAAATTGAAAGAATACAATAATAAATATAAAGATTGAGTAACGCGAATATGCGTATATCATTGTAATAGCAACTACCTCGAGCATAGCTATAACTACCGCACTTTATTCTATTTTTCTCCTAGCGGACATCAATGGTTTAAGGTAGATATAGTATTTAATATTTAATAATGCGGAAGAATAAAAAATAATTTAAAATGCACTGCCAGAACATAAACCTCCGTGTACGCTTTAAATTTTCTTGACCAAAAAATAAATAAATTTATTTATTTATTTATGAACAACATTTATTCTTGCAATACAATCCAGAGAAGAGATTTTTGTCTTACCCGTAAGATCTGACGATTGCTACTCAATAGAAGACATGGATTACTTTTTCCAAGTGTTTGGAATGCGACACTGTAGCTCTATGTATGTTTTTTCACTTTAGGAAGTGCTTTGTATTCCACATACCTGCTGCATTCTAACAATTTTAGGTTTCCATTCATCGACTAATCTAATGCACCGCGAGGCGGAACGAGCAACAACTTCATGGGTACGTAAACCTAGTAGTTACCTAGTACATGTATGTATGGCTTATGTATATAATATATATTATATATAAGTATTACGTATTAATTTTCCCAATAATACGAAAATATAAAAATCTTAGGACCTGTAAGGGAATGCGTCAATACTGCGGATCCACGACGGAATAGTAACATTTCTGTAAAGTATTCGACGGGGAATACCTTCAAAAGTTAAAAATTCCAGTAGTAACATTTATACTTTTACAGTTTACACATACAATAATATATTAAATATTCTCTGGAGCCAAAACGCGGTCACTCTTTCTGCTGCAAGTGACATACATAAATGCATCATACAATGATTTCTCTTCGCAGATTGATAGCTGTCAAATGAGTACAGGTTTAAGGTGCGTATTTTTAGAGAGATAAAATATAATAATACATATAATATTCACTCTTGAGTTAAAAACACTTCTATTTACGTATTCGAAAGGATTGCAAGAGCAACGGTACATATATCACGTACTAGTGTACGTGAGCAAACACATGCTTGTTTATGTAATAATATTGTCCACGTTAATCCGCTTTAATTTTTTTGTCGTATTGAGAGCCAAACAAATGAAGTACATCCTAATTCCTAACGATTGATCCATCGCTTGAGACCTTCTTCCCAATCGGTGCCACCTCCTTCATCATCTGTTTTGATGTAAGAATCCTCGTCATCAGTTTTCACACAACTTTCATCATCCAGTAAAGCTGCTAAGGCGAGGAGGACACAAATCCTACCCAAGCCAAAATGGACAGGACTACAATCTAAGCTTATTGATTTTGGGATCTGTGGGTACTACTGGGCATAGAAAATATTCCAAAGGGACTTACGTCTTGATTGAAGTCGTCGTAGAGTTCTGTGAAATTGTCAGCTTCTGCATTCACCTTCGAAGCTCTAGCACCCATTTTGGGAAATAGATGTTCATGTGGATTCACTTCATCATCAAAGCTGGAGGCTTGCAATCCGTTCTCTGAAGAAAGGCGCCTTGCACGCAATTCTGCCAAGTAGTTCGCGTCCTGCTGGTAACGCTGGTCCATTTCTTCCTGCCACAAAGCTTCTTTTTTCAGTTGGTCCTCAGAGGATGCCTCGTATTCTATTAAAATGTGGACTTTATCAGTGAGCTGCATTATAAAAATCTAGTCCGGCATCAAGTAGTATGTGCAACTTACCCAAACTTTTCAAAAGTTGGCTTTCAACTTGGTTTTCTTCGTCCGATCCTGTAAGAGCAAAACATAATACTATATTGGAGTAAAATTCACCATTCGGAATGCTACGGCTTAACTGACATACGACAAACCAGAATTAAGTTCCTTGACCAAAGTTGACATAGCATTGGTGACGGAGTCTGCAGCCAAGAGAAGATCGTTACGCAAACTACGACTTCCGGAATTGTTTAGGTAGCCCCCACTGGAAGCCATATGAGAGAAATCATTTTCAGTGCTATACGCCGACCGAAGTTCTCCCGTTAAAGATGTGTACGTGTCTGAATGATGCGGTGTAGCTGGAGCAGATCGATGAATGGTAAGCGGAACAGATGATGATGCCGGGTGAGTGTAAATAGACATTGGGGGTGATTTAGTAGAGCGTGGAGACGAAGTTGGAGTTGACTTGGGTGTAATTTGTTGAGCCTGAAAACAATATTCACCACTGCGTGAAATCCCCTGTATATCTTACATGCTGTGGACTTTTGGAATTATTCCAAAACTATCTTTATTGTTCGTAAAAAGCAAATGCTACTTAAAAAATACTGTTTGAACCTTCAGAAGCTTCATGAGTCCTTCTAACTGCCCCATAAGATGTTGCCTGGAATCTTGTAAATTGGTCAATTTGTCTTCCAGTTCTGACTTATGGTATCGCAAAGCCTGAAGCTCTTCCATTAAAATAGGACCGGTTGGTTCTCCGCTCATGAACTCCATTTCTTGTTGGGCTCTGCCACAATATTTTGCAATAAAACCAAACGTAAATACAAAATGGGTTCGATTATGATTATAAAACGGTGTTGTAATTTATTTGGCTTATTACCGAAGTCTTGCAATTTCTCTCATTATTTCTCGGTTCCTAGCTTCCAACTGAGCAATCATCTCCCTCTGCGTCTGGGTGGTGTCGTAGAAGCTCATACTTGTCTGTGACATTGTTCTACTATGCTACAATTTGACAAGGATTATTCAAAATGCGATGAGTTAAGCATTAAACTCGAAATACCATTTGTGTACAAATGACAGCTGCGAACGACGTATTTATAGCTAAGTACATTTATGTTTAGTTACCTTGTAGGCAGAGGCAGGCTGCACAATCGCAGGCAACAATAATAGTTATTACATTACATGATTACATACAGTGAAAACCCACTACATATTTAATACGGAACACTTTACTATGTCACACGTAGATAGTAATTGAATGCACAAGATTGGTAAAAGAAAGAATAATGAAAACCTCTATGTATGTACACTATCGTATATAGATCAGTAGCAAGCATTTTATTTTGCCTGTATTTTCTGTGCAGGCATTCGGTGCATAAGAAATATAGGGAAAACTTACAGGGTATTTATTTTCAGAGGCCAGGCGGGCAGTATAGCGTGCAATCAATCTGTGTTCTTCATCACTCTCGCTCACGCTGTCAGAATAGCAGCTACCTGGCTTGTTAGGTGGTCTACACAAACGAAAACCCAGGCTGATTATTTGATAGTCAAACAAATACTGTACATGCGATGTTTTCACAATATTATTCTACTAAAACACGTTAAACCCTGTTGCAGTGAAGAAAGTATGAAATTGAGAAACAGTCTGTAAAATGATAGCCAATATTGAAACAGTATAAAACCAGTCAGACAATACTAACATGTAAGTACATACTTATTATTTACCGTCGTTACCGGGAACTAATGGTGTATTAAATTACTACTTTCCCAACTACATGTGATTAAATGATACTCAAGAAGCTGTTATTTCGAGGGAGTTGGCAGAAAAACTGAAAAAGTTTCTTTCCTTACCCTTGTCCTAACTCCATAACGAACATTTTCTGGTCAGAATAAGCATCCAGAGGGTCGTACATAGGAAAGCCATTGTGACTAGGCAGAGGCGAAGGTGGTCTACGTATACAATTTACAACAAATGCACCATCACCTTCACTACCCCCATCGACCAGGATGAACAATATTGAGTTTGTTACAAGTTATCAGTGTAGAGTGTAGCAGTAGGTTTGAAAGTCAAATTAAAGCTTGGTGTCACTCTTGGTCAATTCTATGCTAGTGCACGCAAGTGAAATTATGAAATTAGTGATAACATATAAGCAAAAAGAAAAACACCAGTAATTGATAAAAAAGTAAATAGTAATTATATGTACATCCACCATCTGTGAAAAATGTGCATGCATTTTGGATGGAAAAGCATTTCCGGATTAGATGAATCCGAAGAAAGCATTTACTAAATTAAACATAAATGTATTTTGAAGACCAAACACTGTACACATAAGTTTACAGCAAAGTTCATCAACACTGAACATCACGTCATCACTCACACAATGTGGGCTAAGTTCAATGGACGCTCCTGTTCAGGAAACTTAGGCATTTTCTTCGCCTTGTCGGGTACACATCGCAATGATTTTCTGAACGAATTCCGGAAGCCTTTGCCACTTGCCTTCTAAAGTTATAAAAGTAGACATTGTCAATAATGTGGTTAAGCAAAATTTTTTTCGTAAGTAAAACTGTTGGAGTTAGTATACATATAAAATATTGCCGCAAGAGTTTTTGCCACAAAATACCAAACAAACAAAAAACTAATATGCCTTACTGTAGTGGAATATTCTTTCACTTCGTGAGTAGCCAAATGATTTCCTGCGCTTTTTCCTTGCCAATAACAGTTTTGGCACATGTTAAAACTAGGACATTGCGTACATTTGTATCTAAATCCCTGGATGTTGTTAACTTGACAGATACTGCACTTAACTCCGTGGTTAAGTGACGAGATAGCAGCCATACTGTGCAGAACAGTCAACCAACAAATACAAGGTGGTCCTAAAATCATTCAGAGACCAACATTACCCCTCCATAGTATAGCATCTCAAGTACATTGTTATCTGTTGCTTTCATGAAAATTTAAAACCCAAGCTCCCATCACCAGCATTCTACATTCAACTAGCACAGCTCGAACAGAAGCAGGATAAAGTTTAATGTTCTTACCAGGGTCCAAAATGGCATCTAAGAAACAGTTTACATTAATTGCCGTGGTCCCCTCAGAAAAAGTAAAAATTGACGAAGCCAGTCCTTCAGTGTATCCAAAAGTTGGTGCCTCTAAAACCATTGCAGGAAGTGCCAAAACTTCTTGCAAATACTCTGAGAACCTTCCTAATATCAAATTCCCGTTTTCGTCGGAGATTTGCGAAAATACATCTGAAAAAATTAAACTCAGTAGAATTATGCATTCATAAAACATACGCATGACTTGCTTACACTAAAATCTTACATCTTAACTTATCCAACAATTTTCCGGAGCACAAGGTTGACAGAAAAACTTTCACTTGGAAAACTCTCAACCCGCGGTCGCAACCATCACTAAAATAGAATTGGACATTTTTACAATATAGACAAAGCAGAGTAACACTTATCCGCATTATTAGTACAACACACCATCATGCATGTTGCTTTATGTATACAATTTTGTACCTATCATAGGCAATTAACATCCAGGACAACAAATATCTTGCACAACTTGTAACATCCACTTGTTGCCCAAAAGGAAGACGCTTATTTAAATTCACATACAGAGAAGTCACAACCGATTCTGTCTTTGGCACGGTGAGAATTGCATAAGGATCCATTGAATTGAGCCCATGTTCTCGAATAGCTTCAATCACGTTGAATATATCGATTAAAATAACTGAAACAAAATCAAATCAGAATTCACTTTATATGTCCATATTACGGCAGTACCAAAAAATTAATGCCAACATGAAGGAATAGGCTCAAACTTGAAATATACGCGAAATCTCGTTATACATGCATAACTAAGCAGTATAGAACAAACAAATAGCAGGCTTACATTTTGACCTTGTCTGGATAAACCGAAGTTTGGCTGCAGTACGATAGCTAGCAAATCGAATGGCATCGTAACCGAGTTCCTAAACCCACAAATGATAATCATGTGAAAAATTCATCACGTGTTGATTTCCCGTAAAACGGAACCAGCAACTTACCTGTAACTCCGACACGAGCAATGAAAGTTCCTCCGAATCAACGGAACTATTTGTCGGAAGACTCATGCCAGATGCCCCACTGTTTGTCGACACCATTCTCAGGTCAAAAAGATAGGCACACTTTTGGAAGATACCTAAGAATAGCGTTCCTGCAAACATTAATACATAATAATAGCTACATAAATTCTCAATCTGGAAACACTTGCTAGCATTATAAATTATCTTCCTTAGAAAGTAATAGCGTTAAAAGACTTCATTGAGGGTACATTTTTACTACCAGTGCCTATCCAACACCTGCTGTATTATAATAATCTCACGATTAAAATTTATCACTTTTTTTTTTGCACCGCACGCAGAACACGGTAGATATTAATATTACAGTGCCCCACGGCACAGTTGTGGGCTAGGAAGGTGCAGCTATAGAAGGTACGATTAACGTCATAACTTAGGATTCTCAATCTTCAGATTTAAAGAGCATCATTACTTACAGCTTAGGGTTATACGTTTACTAATATAAAAAATAATAGCCTCAATCAATATGTACTTTTTTTACGAACAAAAGCCTTCAATTCAGACATCAGTAATTCCCTTTTGATTGCCATAAATTATACAAACCCATACAGTTTCTCTTTGATGCTCTCTGTAATTTTTTCGTACACAGAACTTTGCCTATATATTCCTGGATTATCCCGCAGAGCAACGGTAATAAAATTATCTGTATTAATAAACACAGTTCTTTTAAAAGGATGCCAAAATTCGTACATACTACTACAAATAACAATCTACTAGTTAAAAAGCTGATCTGCCTTTCTTTCCTTTAGAAACTCGTGAAAGTTATCAAAATAGACATTACAGTCTTTGAAACAACTTGAATTAGAACTTAGATGGAAGAATGAGCAAACCCTCCAGGTGCTATACATCTTTCCAACTATTATCATCATTGGAAGATCAAGGTAAAAGCACTTGGTTGCTGAACTATCCCCTATACATCCAGGAAAGGACGGAATCGATCTAAAAACAATAATTCTACCAGTATATAAAATATATAGGCATATGCCCTGCTTAATATTAAAGCCAAACACTAAATCCTCCCTATCTATAATATACAAGGAACAAAAGATGATTCTCAGAAGCAAAAAGAAAAAAAAAGATGAAGAAAAGCCCTTAGTACACATAGTCTGGTATCGATCGAGGAATCAAGAAGGGGTAAAAAAAATATAATTGTCACTAAACCGTACCTAGACAGCTTGTTAACCTGTGAAGAAGCTTAACAAACTCGAAAGTTTCTATATTCATCTTTCCCCCCCAAAACAAATCTTTTCTTCCCAATTAGTATACCAAAAGGTTAACGATATCACCCAAAATCTTAATAGGTACTATATCACTCCCAAAGTCTCTTAACAAGCTTCACGATTCAGGTATTATGATTCACAACAATTCCTCTTCCATCTCCCTCCAAAACAAAAAGGACAACTAGATTTTTTTTTTCGACGTCGATACGGACGAAAATGATATTTAAACTCTATATAAGTTACATAGAATATTTGATCAAAGCACCAATGATTTGTTCGATATAATCCATATAATTTCTTTCTTTCTGACAAAATATACTTTCAATAAGATACTTCTGCAATCTCCAGAGGATGATGGAGTGGAACTGAAATAGGGCAACTTTTTAAAATCCTCCTCCAGCCTCCTAGATTATATATATATTTATACATGATCACTTCCTCATCCTCCAACCTGCGCCAGATAATTTTCCAGGAGCAAACTCCCACACAGTCACACACATATACATATATACGTATAAATATACAAAATAAAAATATAATAACCTACACCAGAATCTAAAAAAACACATCACAATTTTACAATTCAATTTAAAACTATTAGAGTAGCAATCAAACATCAACGAAATGAACGAAATCACCCTTGAAGTCATCAAATCATCCCTTACCAATTAAAGCACTTTTGGAATCCAAGTAGAAAACCGTGATTTTCCACCCCAACAACTGCAGCCGGTTACAAATTTGACACCTTTCCCAGACGTTGTTGAAACCACCGAAATCTCCGAAATCAAAATCCGGGTTTTTCCCCTCTTATCTCAACACTTCAGGAACAAATCGTGGTCGGCATCCTTATTTCCGTTGAGGGTTAAAAATAAATCACACACATTTCCTCCAAAATTCGAATGATCCAACCATGGGAATTCCCCCAAAATAACAAGGGAGACTTTATCGGGAAATGGAATTCCCCGAAAAAAAAAAGGGTTGAGGGGAAGGAGGAAAATTACAAAGCTACCAGTCAATTAAATCGTACTTTTCTTCCACAACCTCGTTTTTTTTTTTACAAATACACTGTCACCGCCGAAATAAACTTTTTAAAAAAAGGAAAAAAGCAAAAAAAAGAAGAATCACAGGATTCTTCTCCCCCAAAAAATCACTCCATATAAAAAGAAGGGGTTAGGATACAGGGATTTTTTTTTTACTCTCTCCCTCTATTCCCGATTATTATATGATCTTTCGTCGGTGCCAAAAAGACTGGACCGACCAACAAAAAAATAAGGAGGAGGAAGGAACTGAATAAAAAGAGGAAGGGGATAGACAGGATTGAGAGAGAATAAGGAGAAAGAGAGAGAGAGAGAGAGATGTAATAAAAAGGAAGGAGCAAAATGATTCCAGGTCCATACACACCAACTGGAGAAGTCCAACTGAATTTCTTCACATATAGAACATATTATATAGCCCAAAGGCTTTTTCTACACCAAATAAATGTAGAAAGCGAAAGAGGGAGAGAGAGAGAAAAAAAGAAGGGGGAAAAAATATCCCAAACCACACAACATCCCCTTTGGGCCTCTCTTTGCAGTGGAGAAAGTTCAATAACTTTCTCCCATTCAAAAAGATTCCTTTTCCACCACAAGAACTCTCGTCCATCCCCTCTCTTTTAGACGGCAGGGAAGGGAAGATGGCATTGCCATACAGCCTTCTAGCCTTTTCCTCATTTACCTCTCATTTAACATCTTGTAAGATGTTTTTAAATGCTTGTACACATTCAAATTCTCAGATTCGGAAAATATGGGATAAAAATGTAGATATCTTCGTCATTTGATGAAAGGAAGAACATTTCACTAGGACTCTCCGGACTTATTCGTATTTGGAAAGTTCTGGAGATATGGAACAGGTCCAAGCCGCATGAAACTGGTTGTAAAGGGTGGACATGTGGGAGACATTTAGGTTTTTTTGGTGTATGGGGTTCAGATTTATTGGCTAGGGGGATAAATCGGTGTTGGAAGGGTTTATCAGGTTTCTTAGGGAGTTGGATCTCACCTGGGTTGTAAGGATATTCACAGGTTAGAGATCAATTTGGGGTAAATTTGGGTTTGGATCAGATTTTAGGATCTATTATTGTTTGGCAGAGATTTTATGTTTTCTTGGCCGAGATTTTATCTCTTGTTTGGCCCGTGTTTTATCTCTTTCTTGGTCGAAGTTATTGTGGACATCGGTTATAGGGACATGTTGGGGTTAAAGACCAAATTTAATTTTGTTTGGCTGAGATTTTAGCAATTGATTAGCTGAGATTTGATCTATTTTTTGACAGATTTTATCTCGTTCTTGGCCAATGTTTCATAATTTTATCTCTTTCTTAGTCTAGGTGTTACGAACCTCGGTTATATGGACATTCTGGGGTTAAAGACCAAATTGAAGTAATCTTGTTATGCGGAGATTTTATCGCATTCTTGGCCGAGGTTTTTGTTCTCATTTTTCAGTGATTTGTATCTCTTGTTTGGCGGAGATTTGTTTTAACTCTTGCTTTGCTTATGCTATCAGCTCTTGCCTTCCAGTACTATTGGTTCTTGCCTTGACGGCGCTGTATTAGCTCGTATCTTGGCGCAGAGACGTTAGCTCTTGCTTTGAGATAAGTTCCCGTTTTAGCTAAGTCACTATTTTTGATGTATTGAACTGTATTCGAGGTCGTATTTAGAAGCAGATGGAGATAGTTTGTGGGCAGAATCTAGCTTTTATAGGCAATATGTTTAATCCTCCACAAAATATGCTAAAATGATGATCGACAGCCCTGCGTGAAAATCTTGCCAGTAGCTCTCTGAAGATACTTTATGTAGCATCGTCTTACTTCAAGAATTGGCTAGCCACATGGATTTGATCAGATTTGATTACTCTCTCCCAAGACTTGGCAAATTCTTTGATGAATGGCAGTGTCACCAAGTACGTTTGAGGAGACGCCAGTAGACAGATACTTTGTGAGAAAGGAATAGTTTTAATGAAATGCAGGATTTGTTGGGCAATGACATCCCGTAAATTGTGTGGGAAGATGCACTTACTGGAATTAAAGGACGTGGGCATGACGAAGATAAAAGTTTGCGAACTGCATCTTTCCTTACTTTCACTGGAGTGGTCACTTATTAACCACTTTGGACTTTCCATTATTCTAGATTATAATTGAAGCTTTCAAAAATCCATTGGGGGAGAAAACATTTTCTTTCCAACATTTTTGTTTGCAACAAATCCAAGATGAATTGCGTGAGAGCTTATATACGTAATTGAATTCGAAAGTTCTCCATTTTTACTGGCAACCTATATTTTATATGATGCACAGCCTTTTTTTTTTGCTATTGATGGACAAAAAAACGGGTGACAAAACATTAATTATTGGGTGACAAACAAAAACAAGGGGAGCTAAAAGGTGTTGTCTTTTATTTTCTAGAATCAATATTTGTTGTTAATGGATATTTCCCTGTTTATTTCTCCAGGAGAAAGTCAGTTCATTTCTTGAATCAACGTAACCACTTGAAACTTTTACATTCCTGCCAAAACCTTTTATCTCCCAAGTCCTATTATGTGCATAGAGCAAATATCAAAAAGGTCTAAAATCAAGAAGGAACATGTGAAAAAAACTTCCTCTTAACCCAAGGCAATTTTGAGGATTTTGTATTTTTACCCCTACAAAAAAAAAGTTTCAAAAGTTGATCAGCTTTCCTTCTTTTTTTTTATGCCTCAGGCAAATTCACGACGTTCTGGTTTTTCTTCCTAAAGAAATATCGGGTTTAATCAGCAATTTTTTTTTTTTTTTGCTTGAGAGAAAGTTGGGGGAAACTGATAATCTGATTCAATGTCTACAGTGCCTCCCTATCATTTATGAAGTTTGAGTAGAAAAGCTTTGCTCATCAATAAAAAAAAAGAGGTCCCACAATTGTCCCCAAAAACTGAGATTGCCCACAATTTATAGTTTATCCCAATTCATGTCATCCGTTTATGGGAAAGGCAATAATATTCTTCTTCTTCCCTCCCAATTTCCCTTTTATTTGCGAGCTTTCCCATCCTCAATTCCTCCATTCTTTCCCGCCCCACAGACTTTTCCTCGTGAATAATTAAATGGAAATGTCCCCAATATCCATTCCCGGAATATTGCTTTAAGGAGGAAGCACAGCAATTATTAAATGCATTCGGGCTTTAGAAACGATTGTGACCAACTACATTCCTTCCTAGTTCCCCCGACGAAATAATTTGTCCATCAAAGTCCAACACAGTACATGCCCAGGACAATTTACGTGCATTTGGCTCCTAAAAGCAATTTCTCAAAGTTTTGGAACCTGATGAAATTTGGTATTATCCCATAAAAAGTACGTTTAAAAGCATTTAATTTTCTGCTGATGAAAGAAAGCAATTGCAAAAGATATTAAATACACACCTTAAGAAAACCCAGGCATTGCAAGAAGTTTTGGTTGGAATGGGAGGGATTTTTTTTTTGAGGCCATCACTATGCAAATAGCCCCTGAATATTTAATTAAGGAACCATTTATTCAATAATCCAATAATTAATCCCTAAATATTTTATTAAAACCACTTGCTTTCACCACAATTTCTGCTTACAAGCCTGCAATCTCTGGGGATGGGAAAGAAAGTTTTTGCTTATGACAAAAAAAAAAAATTGTTCTCTTGTCAAGGTCCACCATTTAAGCACTTTCTTTTCCAAGTGTTAAAAAAGCGTCCTGATAGATGTCCTTCTGTACACTAGAATCTGGATCTTTGGCTCATCCTAAGATATGTACAATGTATAACATGGGAAAAAGCCATAGAAGAAAAGCCCAAGAGAGGAATTTGGAAGCAAGGGAATAAAAAGTAGCATAGCAAATGGGAAGTTTGTGTTCCGAAATTCAATTTTTTCCTCCCAGTCAAATGTGTGTGGGCTATTATTGTCAGTCCCTTTTATATATTTACTCAAGAACACAATCCTTTTTTCTTGGTTTCTTTTGGGTAAATAAATATTTGCACAAAAAGTTTTATATTTGAAGTGATTTAAACTTTTTTTTTCTCCCATTTCTGCAACAGTTTTTCCGTTTTTTTTAAACCCAAGTGACTTTTTTGTGGTAGCAAATTGTGGCTTTTTGTTCTAGACAGATTTCACCCTCAATTTCCGTGTATTAAAGCGTAATTAAAGTCACAGATTTTCCCCTTGACGTGTTTACACAAGCTCCACATGTCAAGTACATTTTTTGACGGAGAAATTTATATTAATAAAAAACAATCAAAAAAAAGTTACACATCTCGGTTAAATCACATGGCATTGCCGCATTACGCAATCAGAGGCAAAGTGCAAGGGAAAACTTGATTTTTAATAACAATTCATTCATATTAACTTTTACGGTGATCCATTTTTGAACATAAACGTGTATTTATTGGAAATTACTTTACTTGATGAAAGTCATGAGAACATTTGGGAGTGATTTGTGAGGAAATTAAGGGATTTGTGTCGGTTGAATTGTGGTCAGTTTTGTTTTACCATTTCTTGCTGTTATTTAAACCAAATAATTGATTACGTTATCATGCATCACATTCTCAATGGTGTTTATCGGTGTCCACCGAATTTGGTTAAGACAATCGAATATGTCCTCACTCATTCATGACAACAATGGGGAGGACCATGATTTTTGTCGTGTCATGACAGTGAACCATTATCACAGGGTGGAAGTTGTGTTGGAAGTCTTGAAAAGTGAAGTTAAATAGGGTAGATATTTGTGATTGAGAGAACATGACTTTTAATCGAGATAATTTAAAAAAAAAAAAATGTGCCGATGTGATGATGTATGACCAAAAATCAAGATTGACCCTGTGATTCTTTGGTTTGTGACCCAACGTAATGGTCAAATTTGGTAGGTGGAACACATCACAATTAGTTCCCTGGTGCTGTAGTAACTCGAACCGGTAATGGTTTTATTGGGACTGTCCATATAATTATAATTATTGCTACACACATTATTAAGCCATTCTCCTGCCATGCGGATTTGAAGAAATGACATTGTAATAAAGTTTTCAAAACGGAATTGAAAAACCACAAATTGTGGTTTCGCCGATACATCACTCCAGACTTTAGGTAACTGAACAAGTTTTGTACTATTTTATTTTTCCCGTTACTTCCTTGAATATAATTTAATTACACGTTCATTAATAATACAAGAGTTGAATTGCATTTTATTATCATTGCTCCGTCCAAGAACTAGAGGGATTGTCCTCCCTACGTTATTTGTGTTTAATTCAATTGAAGTTGATTAAACGCTCTCCTTCCGAACATAAATTATGTATGATTTATTGCATCAATTCATTGCATCTGAAGTTTAAGGATAATATAACCTGATGGATGGTTTTATGAGTTGTAAACTGGAAATTACAAATGTATCAACATTTCCTTGGATTTTATTCTGTCACCCACAAAATCCTTCGTTTTTTAATGTTTTTTTTTGTTGTTCCGGGGAAAACCATTGTTGGTATACTTCTTTTTGTTATATTTTGGTTCCATCACGAATGTTGCCGGTTCATGTAGATTGTGGTAT
This sequence comes from Disparrhopalites patrizii, assembly GCA_034698585.1. Taxonomy (NCBI): domain Eukaryota; kingdom Metazoa; phylum Arthropoda; class Collembola; order Symphypleona; family Sminthuridae; genus Disparrhopalites; species Disparrhopalites patrizii. The sequence goes on from JAQGBT010000025.1 coordinate 54,305, forward strand.
ACCGACGTGGCACTTGATTTGAAATGTTAAATTGCCATCAAACGTCTGTGGCGTTGGTACATTAATTTTATGTGAGTTTTAGGTTCAATTATAGTTCTCACGTCAAAAATTTTGCTAGGAAAGAGTTGGGAAATTGACCCCCTCTCATGTCTTTATTTACCCTATATATTCGTTTACAAAGAGGAAGATCATCTTTTGTTAAAATTCTTCTCAACTTATTAAGTTACAACAAAAGTATGTATAATGTTACATATAGTAACTTATGAGCCCATTCGAAGACATTGAACTATATGCATTTTCAAATCCTTTCACGAGATGCTGAACAAAGAAAAAACGAGATACTGGACTACTTTTGAATTCCTTTTGCAGATTCTTGGCTCTCCATTCCTTTCCTCCTACGACCTGTCACTCGTTTAATTTGTTAAATCTCTTTTTGAAAGACCCTTATTCTTTGAAACCATCAGCACGCGGTTTTTTTTCCTTGCAAATTTTTTTTTAACCTAGAATCACCGAATATATTAGTCGTTCATGTTCTACCGTGCTTTTGAAGGCATGTTTGAAATGTGAGCAATGTGAAAACTCCGTAAAACTGAAATGGGATGTTTTACTTGAAGTTTCCTCAATTACGCCCCGCAGAACGGGAATAGAAACTAACGAAAGAGCTCCGGGAGAAAGTGCAGCACTTAAGAAGAATATTAAGTTAATATTCCTCTTGTTAAGAAGGATATTACATTTGCTTTCGAACTTCCGTTAATTAATGCTTGTCACCTTGAAAGTTAGTTGCGACATTTCGTCGTCATAGATGAAATAATGTTCGTAATTTATTGTGCATCATACGGGGTAGACTTAACTTTAAGTACTTATTGAAAGCATGCATATTTTTAGGAGTGGATCATTAGGTAAGTTGTTTGTAGTGATTTATTATACTTCCATGTGTGTACATGCACACTGTACACACGTAGCCAGGAACCAATGAAGCTTAAAAAAATATGTTTTATGGATTTTTCCTATTGTAAAATATGTGTTGGTGAAACCTTCCCACGAAATGACAGCAAATGAAGGAAAATGATGGTAACTTGTAAGCAGCCATATAAGACAAGTGCTTTTAGTGATAAATAATTAGCATAATTAAGTAGTGTCACAATGGAACTTGCGGTAATTACTGCATAATTAATTACAACATTTCCATGATTTAAGAAAATTTTGCCAACCTCATTTACTAAAGCATTGATCATTTGTGAGAAAATTTTGATAAATTTCCGGGAGACATGTATTGCCACATTTGATCAAGTGTTATTTGTGGTTACAAGTCAAACCATGATTAAGGGTGCTTTCATTTCAGGATTTTTTTGCATTCATTCCTCCCGCTAACGGTAGTTTTTTAAATGCTAATATTGGAAGCAACTACTGACCAGCCAAAGCGGATAAATTTCGATGATCTATGTTGTTTCTTTGTGCAGTTCACAATTTCAAACGACTGGCTTCATTATTTACGCATGTCAATACCCTTGGACGGCTTCGTTCATATTTTTACTATTTTATTTACATCTGTGTACTTTGTACGCAAATTCATGCACGGAATGTTGATAAATTCTCGAAATTCCTTTGTAAATAAAGTTTCTAGAATTCCACCAGTTGCTTTATGTTAAGTGAGCTTTGACCATTTATTTGTGTGTAACTATTGTAATTATTCTTCATGTAAAAGCTTGTTTTAGGTTTAGTCATATTAATACTCCTACAACAGAGATTATGTATTTATAATATATTTTCTGTACGTAGTGTAGAATAATATATGTATTGGTACAGTATCGAATTTGTCCTTCCGATCAGGAAAAGTCATGATTCATTTGTTACTCTCATTCCCATTTGAACTTTTTATGAAACCTTCCCACATATTTATAGTGTTGATCGTTACAATTATTTAATTACTTTGACATATTAAGGTTTGTGTCTGTACCGTTGAATGCAAGCACAGATAATAGTGTAAAGTGCGTGCAAAAATGCTGAGAAATCGGAAAATAATGAAGTGGTACAACTACGTGGGTGTATGACTACTAACACTAACAAAACTATAAACCATAACTTCCATTTATATGTACGAGTATAACTTCCTTGTATTCTAGGTAGATTATAGTTAAATTGCCGGCGAAATCTTTTACTGAATAAGGATACTAAAATAATTTTTGTTAATCACGCTAAAAGCTCTCTACAGCATAGCATATGGCTTGAGGTGGACGGATTGAAGCGTGCACGGTGTCATTGTAATTCTATTATTATTGCGAATTTCATGCTTTTAAAGGTATCATTTTTTGACTCATCTACTCGAAGCTTTACGCCACACGAGTCACCAATCATTCTATGCAAAACGAACAAATCTGAATTAAAGAAAAAAATCGTTTCTCTAACCTTTGAAGGGGATGGGTCTGTATCTCTCTGTACTGATCATATTTTATTTCGCTGGGCAAGCTCTTGACAGAAATTGAGAAGGACGAAGGTCAAATTCGTTTTGCACGCGTAAAAGGAGAATGTTCATGACTATTCAGAGCTTATTCTAAAGTATCGGTATATTTAAATTGCCTCTAGACTTTTTTAGCACATTTAACTAGTATTTGTGATCTCATTAAACAACCATTACATTACTGCATTCATATAACTGAGTTTTCTCCTCGTTTGCATGACCGCGTTGTTGGTGTAGGTAAGACCTTCACTAAACTAGAGATGATCGTTACCAAATTCTTAGCCATAATAATAATGGTTGTAGTATCAAGTCTGTAGTTCGGCCCCCATTTTTAATCTCCAACTTCTCCGTGCATGAGGAGTAAAAGACTGATAAAATGACAGCATGGTCTTGTAATATTTTTTGTTTGTAACTGAGAGGGAGAAAGCTTTATTTTGCTTCGTTTTAAGTTTAAAAGAAGGTTGAAAGGGGATGTTGTGAGAAAGCCGAAACTTGTGTAGTTTTCGTTCCCTTGTTCAATGTTATTTATCTTGTTACGCACTTCTTATCATTCATCCTTCCTACTGTACAGAGGCTTTTGTCTGAGTCACTCCCATTTATACTCTCCCCACAAGATAAAGACTTTCTGTTACAGAAATTTCAGTATCCGGCACACCACATTTAGTTTCCATATCGTCAAATAATTGCATGCTTCATAAGCCGTTATTTACTACTGAAAGTTTAATATGTGTTGCGGTGTGAGGGCTAAAAAGACCGACTGGGGAATAATTGAAAATATTAAGTAATGTTTTTCTGAGTCATTATCAAACTTATTGTTGTAGTGCACCAATATCCCTGAGCATTGTGGGTATACAAAACTCCGCTAACCGGGAAAGAAACCCCGGGCTACAAATGACTCCTAATTTGCCAATTCCGGAAAATGATTAGTATTTGAAATGCGTTTTTAACATCAGCCCAACATTAGCACAGTTACTTTTTCTTTCTTTTTTTTTTGATGTTTTTACACCCGCACAAATAAATATTTGCACTGTGCCTAGTTAAATTCTGTTGAGGGAACTGTTTAAACTATTTAACACTTGTGCTAGTTGTCTTTGGCCCGTCATTTCATTGTGTTTATTTTTACCAGCAAATCGTTGTTTGTATTTCCCTGCAGGAAAACGTTTTTAGGAGAATATGTCAGTCATAGTACTGGCAAATGGCCTGTTACTTTATCATAATTCATATCTCTTTATTGTGGTAAAATTTGGCTTGGTGCGAAATCTGGAGGAAGTACAAGTACAAACCACGGGAAAAATTTTATTCATAATTATGGGGAAGAATATCTAGGAAATTTACAGGAAATTAAAGGAAAACAATTATAATAACTGTACTGCTACTAAAACAAATGGGAAAGATATTCTGATTCCCGCATTGCAAAGTTGCTGCTGCAGTACCGAACTAGAACGATGGGCATTGGGCATTGTCTGTTCCCAATTGTATTGTAAGTCATGATGCCTTGCGGAAATGTTTTTGATAGTTAATCCATACATTTGCTTTTGAGGATTATGTTCCAAACCAACTTCCAACTGATAATAAAGTATGATGACTATGAGTATGAATGGGTTATAAAGACCGTGAACAAACTTGAATCAGTTGGTATCAGGCTATTTGTATACTTAAGCCGGAGCAGTGGAACTCTGTATATTTAAGTTGAATTGAAGAGGATGTAATACATACTACGTATTGAAGGCAAAATTATATATATAATTGACCACCGAGGATAAAAGAATGGTCAAAGTTTCCCCTTTTAAGCCTTTCAAGTCAGTTTTCCGCACAGACTTTCCTTGTTATAATTTTATGTTCTAAAAGTCATAATAAAGAGGCTGCTGCTCTTTCCATGGCTTCTTTTCTAAAGGAGTTGAATGAGTGCCGAGCGTCTGTGAGATGAGTTTTTTTTTTTATCCATATACATTGTCTAATGTTAAGGCAAGTGATAGGTCACCGACATCACAATGCGGGCAATGTAATTAATCTACGGCGGTAGTGGTACGTCATATCCACACACATTTTTATCCGTGTAACCAAAAAAAAAAAAAAAACCTGTACTAACCCTTCTACATTGATTCCCTCCTAATTAGAGTCAGCCGTTCTAAAAACGTATGTGTTCCTCCCTATACGAACTTTCGGATAGCTATTATTACCACCCCATCAAGTTATTACACACATGTATGTATATCCCTTCCAAAATGCACCCAGTTTGTTCTGGAGTGTTGTCTCACACTAAATATGCAAGCTGGAAATGGCCTGCATGCTCATCTGTTTAGTTCTATTTTTTTCTCTCTTCCTTATCTAACTGGAGGAAATGACCTGGAGCTGAGTGTGTTGTAACGGTAAAGAGGGCTAAGGGGCGTAATTGGCGTGTGCTATGTGTATTTTTAGGTTATTTCCCCCCATCTCTCGTCCATCATCCTGGTCGTAATGCATTATTATTGCATTCATTCATACGTCTCTGGCAGTGTGGGGGCTATCACAAGTTATTTCCGTAGTTCTTTTTTTTTTCATAATACCAGCTAGTACTATTAGCCAGAGAAGTATAATCATATTTGAGGCTGCGGGGGAAGATAAATGTACGGCATGTGTATGGGGAACTAATAATGTATCGAGTAAAGAGGATTGCGTTGAAATACATAAGTGTATATATGTATATTGGTGGATTTGAGGATAAGGAATTACTAACAGAGAGGTGTAATCAGGGGAAAGGGGAAAAGCCACAGAAAGGTAAGTGCGGTTGAATGAGAGGGATGTTTTATTTTTTATTTTTTCTCTGTTTTTTTTTTACTCTTTTACCAAGGCAGGAGGAGCAGGAGGAATAATAGGGGGTATATAGTAGAAGGTTTAGGAAAAAAAAGGAAGAGTGAGGAGAGGGTGAGAGACAGGCTAACACACACACACACGCATTTAAGTGAGTAAGTCTGCTGTTGTGTAAGGCAAAGAGAGAAGTTTCGGTCCGGTGTGCTGGTCCAACGATGCGGAGGCAGTTGCTCACAGACTGTCATACTATGTGCTGTGCTCATGGATAGCTCCTCGAAAGCCAAAAAGCAAAAAAAAAAAAAAACAACCCCTTCATATTCTCTGTGGCTCTCATAAAAGCCTTTTGCACTTGTCAAAAAAGTTCTTGTTTCTGTTCTCTCTTCACCCTTTCCCCCCTGTGAATCTCAAGACGAAAGAGAGGGATTTTGTTTAGTGATTTTTTTCGAAAACTGGGACGTTACGACTACCTGTTTTTCTCATCAAATGTTTTCACGTCATTTCACAGTGTACTACTACTAGAAAGGGATAAAAAGAAATTGTTATTAGAACTATTTTTTTTTTTTGCACACGCCGTCTGTTCAAACTCTCTCTCTCTTGCTCAGTGATAAAAGTGCTAAACTTTTATTTTGAAAATAAATTTTAGCTCTTGCTCTTTCTCCCTTCTTGTGTGTTTTTTTTCACCAACTGGGACTGAATTTAAAATTAAAAAAATACGTATCCCATTTTCCCATGCTTTCTTTATAGAGAAAAGAAAGAAAAAAAAAGGGACTTTGTGTGATTTGGCAAATTTTCAAATTTCATCATTATCATCATCACAAACCATCATCATTTCTACCCCCCTCCCTTACTCCTTTTTGTGTATATAAATGTAATGTGCGTATGTACTACTATGTGATATTGTGGGAAACAAGATTTTTGCTCGCGGTCATCATCATCAGCATGTTGTGTGCACGAGTTCATTGTCTGCAATTACTTTCTGTGTGTCAGATTGTCGTGTGAAAAAGAATTGTGGGTTTACACGAATGCACATGTACGTTACATTATTACCCTGATCCCAGTTAATAAAACAGAATTCTACAAGGCTAAAAAATATGTATGATGTGCCATGGCGTCACATGGAAGAGCAGAGATGGTCACATTTTTTTTTCCATAACTCTGCCAAGTAAGATGAAATGAAGAAAAAATTGCATAGTAAGTACTACATAGTCGAATGTGAATAAACTCCCGACTCATGCTCCAAGTTTATTCGAAGGAATAAGTGAGAAAGAGAGAGACAGACAGAGGGAAAGGAGAAAAAAAAACATTGGTGTGAATAATAATTTTTCCAAGTCAAAAGTTTCTTCCTCTGTACCATACATACATATTCCAGAAACGTTGTGGTATTGTTTCCTGCCCCTGTTAATACTGTAACATGTTAGTTTTGGGACGAACATTGCCATTGAGGGAAAGTGCAGTGTACATGTTCTTGTCAGGGGTTACGTGTTTATATCTTGTCTGACTCGTCCATATACACACACAGTGCTCATTGTCAGTTTACTTAGGACCGTGTTTTACTTTCAGTTGTGTTTATATGAAGTTTTTTTTTTGGGGGGGAGGAAGAGAAGATTGATAAAAACATTGTTGTCCCAGAAGTTAGAAAGAAAGCCATGTGTATGCACATGTTGTGTGATGGAACTCTCCATTACAGAGAAATCCTCTGTTCCACCTCCTCCGACTGCCACCAGAAGAGCGTGAGCAGAAATCGCCCTGTGGAAGTGCTGATTGTGGCAGTGATCAAATCCCCCGTAAGGCCAGCACAACTATGAAAAATTATTGTTGGGACTCCTTCCTCACATCATGGTTCTGTGTATTGTCAAAAACTTGTTTGTATTGCTAAGGGACAAGGACTGGTAAGAGTTAAGAGAGACGAGCAAGAGGATCTGTAGACGTTGTCATGCAGTGAAATTAATACATAGAAATAAATAAACTCGACCCAGTAAAAATATCAAGCAGGGACGGATTCATGTATTTTTAGTGTCTCATCACACTTCTGTGTACAAGTACGGCCATAAGCTTGAGGATTATCAGTGTTTATGTTGTCATTCCATGAGAATGACATTGTTTAATTACATGTACTGTTTCTCTGTCCCGGTGGAAGTACTGTAAAGGAATGGTTGGAAATGCTGGACATGGATTTTTTTTTTGTATAAAGTCTAACTTCCCGAATCTCCGTGGGATCCCCCAAGGATCCTATTGAATTTTCCCAAGACGTGATTTCTCCGAATCTCCAGTAGAAATAGTGTGGAGTGGTGGATGATCTAGTGAAAAATAAATATATATAACTGGGGAGTGTGTAAAGACTTTCTGACTGTCGGCTGAACGGGAAAAGAGTGAAAATGTGTGGGGCTTTGTATAATGTACACGATGATGATTATGTTGTCAAGCTCTTATTCGTTCCTGGAAGAATGTTTATGTGGAAATAAGTGCGATTGAGAGCGTCTGCTGGAGAGACACTCGGGGTTTTTGTGTGCATTGTGGAGGAAGAAATTGCCGGGGGAAGAGAAGGATCTTTATACAGTAGTACATTGTAGTAGATGTGGTGCAATAAAAAAAAAGAGAGCTCACTGCCCGTGTTAAATCACGTGAATCATTTGAAGAATTAAAAAAGCATAGTAAGCTTTATGTTGATAGGCAATAGAAAGAAAACTTTCCTGTTGTTTCCTCTTGTCCTGCAATTTTGAAAGCAACAATCAGAAGCACACATACACGGAAACAGCATGGAGCGAGTGGACGGTGTAATGTTTATTTTCAAGAAGCCTGCCTACCGTGGTTTTCAGTATCTTGAAATGTAAGTTGAGAACTTTTACTCTCCCGTGTGGTTCGAAAAGCATTAAGCGGTTCATTGGTTTTATCGTGAGTGCTGTGAGCCTCCTTGCTGTTTTATGTTCTTTCCCCTCCCGCTTCTCCCTCCTACTTATATAAGAGTACTCTTGAGGGAGCTACCTAAAAGGCTAAGACCATTATTCAAAATGAGATGAAAAAGAAGAGAGAGAGAGAGAGAGAGAGAGGGAGAGAGAGATAGTGAGAGGGAAAATAATCCTCATGTTTATTTGTTGGATGCGAGTAAGAGAAATGGAGGAGAAGAGAGGGAGAATTTTCTGGGTTTTGTGTTACCAGGCTGGGAAATAAATGAGCGTGGAAGTAAGAGTGGCTGAATTTTTATTGTTATTTTACCTCACCGATAAGGAGGAAGACCACTTTTCTCCCGGTTTTTTTGAAAAAAAAAAACTTGTTTCATATATATTTTATAATTATCTACATCATTTACTAATACGGGCATGGGCATACCCAGCAAAGTAGGAAGCATCCATCGATTTGGCCGGATCAATTCAATTCCGCATTATTAAGGACTAATAAGTGCTTGGCCGTTCTCTGATTATGCGTTAGTACTTAATTTGCGCGATTAGGATTCAGGACGAAAGCCGGGAAGATAAAATACGCACATCAAACTTTGAATTCTTTCTCCTTTTTTCCCCTCTACTCTATACGAAGCTTTCCGATGAAAGTAATTTGAACTTGTGTGATTCATTGGATTTTTACGGCACGATATCTTTCTCTCTTTTTTTTTTTTTTTATTCCCCGTCCTTCTTGCACTTTAGTGAAGTGATGAAGCAGGTTTTCATTTTTGTGTACCCGTGCTCTTCGGCCAAGCCATCTATTGAAAATGCATCAGGAGAGTTGTACCATTCATGACGAGTCGTAATTGGAATCCAAGGAATTTTTTTTCTTCAAATTATATGAAAAGTCTTCCATATTTTTATGGGCTCCTTCCCTTTTTTTGTTGCTCCCTCTCGCTCTCTCTCTCTTTCTTTTCCCTTTTACTTCACCGACTTTACAAAAGCTCTTGATTTGGTAAAAATGGTAAAAAAAAAAGTTTATGCACGGATTCTAATTTATGATTCAGCCATCTCTCTGTAGTGGAATACTTTTTCTCTTTTTTGTCAGCTACGTGTTTCTAAACTATAGAAGACATTCCCTTGGACATCTTGTGGAGGACAAAAAAAGGGGGGAAAGGAGGTAAAATTGAGTGAGTAATTAGATTTGAAGGCAAGGGGAAAAAAAGAGGGAATTGAAAAGGCTTGGAGAATCTCATTGTGTGACAAAAAGTTACATCTCCATGTAAATGTGCGCCTTTACATGATCGGAACGTGTGCCTGAGAAGTTGCAAGTGTGAGGGGAAATAGCATGTTATTTCTCCCTCAACGACCTGATTGCCTTCCGCCGAGGGAACTACGGCATGAAATGGGTTGTAAAAGCGAAAATTTTCTTTAGTTCCCCTTCCCATTGTTGTTACGCACAATTTCCGTAATCGTACAAAGTTTCAGTGAAAAAGAAAGTTATGCCTTATGGGCTGGACACGAGTCCTATGTTTCTGGAATTGGTAAAAGTTTTTTTTTAAAAGAAAAAATATGGGATTTTATATTTGACTGTTTGGTGTCGCAAGCACGCAAAGCACATTCTTTTCTTCAAGTTGGGAATTTGTAGGAAAAAGGGGGAAATATGGTGACCAAAATTTCTCACTTTTTTCGTCACATCATTACAAGCATGGAATTTACACCAAAGTTTTCTTTGCCGACTTGGATGCAAGTGACAAACGCTTGGCTGGGCGACCATCCTATTCCCCCTTCCTTTTGTTCGTGTGCATTTAGCTGGTCATTTAATTTTTAAGAAACTCTAAAGAATTTCAGGAATTATGGAGGGTTTGGAATTTTGGTGTCTTAAAAGCATTTTACTCGTAAAGTAATATCTCTCTCTCTTTGGCTCGAGTCGCAACAGACTTTCCCCATTTAAGAGCTTGTTGATTGATTGTAATCTTCCTTCTCAAAAACTTTATGCTCAACATCACATATGTATGTATGTATGCCTTTGATTTGTCGACTAGTGTATTTTTTTTTTATTATTTCTCACTTTCATGCACAAGTCTTGCATCACCTTCTGTATTTTTTGATAGTATCAATAGATAAAATAATTTTTCACATGTATAACACTTGCGTCCCTTGAAAACGTGGTGTAAACGCCAGTGTCTGCCTTTCCCTTCCCATGAATTTATACTTGGGTCGTGTGTTTATCTACACAGTGGACATTAATGCCTCCCAGTGTGAACGACATTTATATTCTTTTAGCTTGTGAAAGACGACGACGAACTAGAGGAAGTGTGAATGTTGAAAGGGTGTGGAGTTAGGTTAAAGGAAGAAGGAAACTCTTTAACATTGGGCTGTGTGTTAGGCAACTGATTTTTATTAAATTAATATATTTTAAATAGTAATGATTACTTCATACAGTTAATGGTCCATGCAGGGACAAATGGTATTTCCCCGAAATAACCACCACTCGTTTCGCTTCCTTTTTCGTCTGCACATAAACAGAATATGGTAAGTGTAAGTGTAGTACACGAGTTAAAGCCACGTAGAAGTACTGAAGTCACTTCAAATAACAAGGCTAGCATGGAGGCATCCTTAAAAAGCTTGATAAATTTGTGGTAAAGAAACTAAAATGAGCGTACTTAGTTTGAGAAATGAAAAATAAGTCATGACGTAACAGCAATGTTATTTCAGTGTGTTGGGGTTTATGTTGTTTATAGTTTTTTTAATATTTTATTTCTGGAATATTTAATAAGCATGATACTGCACTTAAATACGACTAATAAATAACAGCAAAGCACAAGGAAGCAAGTTTGTAAATAAATGAAAGGATTGCTTTGAGGTACCAATCTTCCGAAAACTTCTTTTTTTGGCATGTTTTCCATGTCCTTGTTTGTTCATGCTCTGAACGTTTACGTAATTAGACCCTATCGCATCATCTGAGTTTGGATGTGAATTAATAATTGTGTATAGAAAGGAGAATTTAAGGTGCGTTCCTTGTACATTATTGTTTCAAAGTGATAAATTTAGATGACGATGTTTCAAAAAAGGACTCATTTTTACCAAAGGTATTTTTCCATCTCCATTCTGCCTATTTTGGGTGTTAAAAAGGCTTTTATATAGATCCCACGTGTATGTTGTTCATGGAAAGCTGGTAGAAATGCTGAGAGTATACGGCTAAAAGCATAGTTGTTCATGCGCCATCCCCATAATGAGATGCTCCTGTACATGATTATCAATATTATTGTAAAGGTGCAAGTGTGCAAGTATATATTGGATAGTGGATTCAATAACAAAAAATATGGTTTTAGAATTGTTATGTTTTTATTGTGAAATGACTTTGACATTGGTACTGTATAAAAAAATATTATATACATAAGTGTACATTGTACATACACACGTGCACACCGTTTACGGAATATTTTTAGAGTAGGAGTAGAAGGAAGAAGGACATAGCCAATAATAATATTTGCATTCGGGATGTTACTACTATACGTAATGTTCCTGAGAGATTCTCCCATTTTTGTGTACGTATGGGGTGTACAAATAAATTAGGCTTTTTTTTCTGATTGAGCAATAGGGCTTAAGGAAAGTAGTGTTCAGTATAAGTAATCATGCGTACATAAATACAGTGTGGCCTTTTAAAAAAAACCATACTTGTGTATACTGCTTTCTAATGGAGCACATGGGATGGTGTTTAAAAGTAGACACACTTATACGTATGTAGTATGTACACAAATAGATGTACGACACTTCTGCAATGGCACAATCATTGTTATCTTTTTGGCCTTTTTTGGGGTTCGAGGAGACAGTATGAGAGAGGGAGGGAGAAAGAGAGAGAGAGAGAGAGAGAGAGAGAGAGAAAGAGTTAGTGAAAGAGAGAGAACGAGAGAAAGAGAGAGAGAGAGTTCATGAGTTGAGAGAGTATTTTGTGTATGTGCACTGTGCACTGATGATACCTTATGTCTATGGGAGCGTGTGTGCACTGAGAGAGTAAAGTGAAATATTTGGTCGTGAATGAATGGTGTCAGTGTTGTGCTTTTGACTTGGTTTGAATTGGTGGGGTACGGTAACAAAAATATGCAATACAATAGGTGTCTTTGAAAAGGTTTATTCAGCATATGTATTGACTTTTGTTGGAGGAGTGTGTGATGCACATGTAGGAATAAAAATTGATTGTATACTGGCTCATTGATGCTGGAGAGTGTATAATGACATATCACACCGTGGGAGAGAGAGAGAGAGAGAGAGAGAGAGAGAGAGAGAGAGATGGAGAGAAAGAGAGAGATCAAGTAGACTGCGTGGATAAAGTGTCATCCCATGCGGTGGACTCAGTTGTGGTGTCTCTGCTACATCTCAGTCACCCTCTTTTTTTTCCTTCATGGTTTTGCTCTGTAGTATGAAATCTGTATAGATATATACTGAGGATATTTGTGACCGGCCATAAGCGGGTGATTTCGGGGTTGTTGGTAAGGGTGAATAAGGGAAATCACCCTCCCCGCATTTTTTTTTTGGAGCCGCCGCTACGCACTCTTCATTGAGTTAGGTCGGCGAATACATTTCAGTGTGTATTCGCCGACAAGGGAGAGGAGACGGGTAGGAAGGAAGAAGGGAAAGAGAGGGAGAAGTGCGAAGTGAAGAGAGGGCTGACTGACTGGAGTCGTAATGGGAGTATAATAAGACACAAAGTTTCCTTATTAACAGTTCCGTGGTGAGAGGCACACGTATATATTATATATACAGGAAGAAGTCTATGTAGACGGTAAAGAGAGGAAAGAACCCGGGAGTTGAATGATGGGAACTATACTATTTAACTAAAATAGCCCATGTGATACAGAGTAAAAAATAAAAGTTGTGGAGTGCAGTGAATATTGCTGTTTGCAACTTGGGGATTTTTCAGCCTCATCCAATTCTCTCGTTTTTGTGTGTGTTTATTTACGTGAAGAAGGAGAATGTATATATATGTATACGTGATTCCCTCTTGAGACATTTAGTATCATCGGGTGCCAGTTTGATGTTTGCTCTTCTTCCTGCTAGTACCACCACGCTTCCCGTCTCATCATCTCATGTGTTTTTGGGTGTAGTCTTCCAAATCTTGAAGGAGCAGTATTTTTTTGTTTTTTTTTATTTGTAGTGCGCCAGAAAATTTCATGCAGTGTGAAAAAAATATCATGGGGACTAAAAATCTTCGAATCTCTGTGCTTCATTACTTTTCAAGGGTTCAACATTTGAATTCAGTCCTTTGAATATCCTTTGGTATATGGAGATACCCTAAATACTGTGTATACGTGTGACGAAAAAAAAACAAGTTACTCGTCTCTGAAAAGAAATTCTTAGAAGCAATTTGCTTGTCTGCTAAATACAGGATGTATTAGTGAGGAAGATTTTTTTTTAAAGGTGACCTGGTGAATTTTTGGAACGTAGTTTCTTTTTTTTTTTCACTCTCTTCTTCTTTGAAATGGTGATTGACAAGAACGCCAAGTTCAAATCCAAGTCTGTTCCTGACTTTATGAATTGTTTTAGGAGCAGGATTGAGTCTACCAGGTGAATAAATTTGTTCTATGGACGCCATGTTTTCACTATTTTTTCTATATTTGTTTTGGAACTCGTGTGCATTTTTGTTTTTTTGGTTACTGCAAATTTTGTCTAGGCGCATTTTGTAACAGAATGTGCATGTTCCATGGTGGGATAAACACCGCTTTGCAGTAGTATTAAGAAAATGTCAATTTTCGAAAAGTCAAGTGACGTCTTTGAGCTACAATAACAATAATATGAAACCTTTGCAGGTAACAAGAAGAATGCGGACAATTTCAGTCTTTTTTTCACATTCTTTATCCATTTAATAATTTTTTCCAGATTTTTTTAAATGCAAACACCGATGCACCAAAATTGTGAACTTGTGCCTGCCTCTTCCTCTTTAATTCAATGTTGTACGATAAAGGTCGCAAGTCGCAATTCTCACTCATGTTTCTACTAATATACTGGGGTATATCTGTAGTTCCACTTTGGTGTGACTCGCTACTTTTTTTTTTATCATAGCTCACAATGTAATCTTGTTGTGTGGTGCTCGTTGGAGATTGTATAATGTATAACTGTGGGCGTAGGTTCAGTAATTTTTGATATCGCCAGCTTTAAATGTGATGTCTATTAATATTGCGGCGGTGACGATAAGAGAAACGTGGGAATACTACGGTCAGATGTGACATATTACAAATAAGCCTGAGGAGCGTATGTATTTAGTACTTTATGTACGACGCTATCTCGCTGAAGGCTACAAATATCTCTTAGTTTCTTCATTCTCTCACACCACCCATACTATTTGTCAGATTATTTCCGTAAATCCTGCTCTATACCACATGAGAAATGTTATTTTTTTTTGAAAGCACAGAGCAAACGTTTTGGAAGAGAAACCATGGACTTGCGTGTACTGTGCTCAATGCATTGGACGTGTATAGTGGACAACGATTAATGATGTGATGTAGTCAGTCTAATTTTACGCGTGGATGAGTTAGAGCGTTAATTTTCGAGTTTTTTCCCTCCTCCCCTCAAAATAATTCCTTCAACACAAGTTAGTGAGCGTGCAAGTTTTTACGTAATTGTTGGCCTGAACTTGACAGTGGAAGTTGTAGTATATTTACCTATTACTGTCAAGGTTACTTAAATTAAGGTACCCTTTTATGTGAGGCTATTAACAAGATTAGCTTGACGTGATTAGTTCAGCTTTCGTGTTTTTTTTTTTGCTGTTGGTAGTACTTTTTTTTATGTGGAACCACGTGACATGTAGTAATTACAGGAGCAAATGACTCAATATATTCAGGTATGTCTTTTTCCCTTCCTTCTTTAAGGATTTGAAATGGAAGTGGATGATATATAAGGCTGGGTATATGCCGGGGTATCCAAGCAAATTGAAGTAGACAAACATGATAAGGTGAATCATGCTTCACTGATTTTAAAAAGCATTTCCTAACTTTTTTTTTTCACATGTGATTTTGCATTGGTAAGATGCACGAGTCGTTTATGCTGATCCTATAGGATTTGCCTGTAACACAAAATCATTCCGCCTCAAATCCACTTTTGTGTGAGAAGGTAGGACGGAATTGGGGAGTGATAAGGTAGCGTCAATGATTCGAAAACTCCATCTCTTTGAGATTGTCTCCGGAGAAAAGAGGTTCATTGAAAAACAGGGTCTCTGAAATTCTTTGAGGGCAAAATTCCATTACTTTTTTATCTCCATTACGCCAGATGCACATGGTCGGGTACAGGCTTTCCTCCCAAGTTCCTCTTCCATTCTTCCACGGAAATGGCTTTTGGAGCAATCCACAATAAAAAAAAACGTGAGAGCCAGTTATCCAGCAAAGAATGCTGATCCTGAACCTTACCTGGACTTTTAAAGATCATTGAACCTCACTAAAAAGGTAGGTGAGATGATCCGTTAAGTAAAAAAGAATCCATTTCCTCCCGTTTTTTTTATGAATTATGTGTCACTGCAAACCATAATGATTCTTGAGCCCATTTATTTTACCTGCGCTTGGTGAAAGTTGGAATGGTAATCAAATACGCATCCACGTACAACGTGTGATTGAATTAATGAGAGATGCAATTTAAATTTAAATATCGAAGAACAGATTTCTGATTACATGTTTAGACTGCACTTTTTGGGCTGTCTTGCGAGTGTTTTGATGCTCTTACTATATTTAATATTCCTAAAGCTCAGGCTGGGATATCCTGATGTATTCCCCTTACCATAAATCATGTGGTTTCCGTTTTTTTATACTATAAAAGGGCGAAAAAAGTATCATCACACTTTTTCATCCATTGCATGGCTGGATTAACTATATCGAGTCCGTGGATACACAATAGCTGTGGAATAAAAAAAAAAAAGGTGTCTGAAATGCTGCTCTTTTACCCCTGAGCTTTTACCACTAGTTTTGATGGTTTGTCGTAAAAAGGCCATTAGATGTATTAAACCGTAGGGTTTTTTTTTCACAATCCCCTAGTAATATGTGCCAGATCGTATTTATTTGTAGAGAAAGAGGGGAAGAAGGGTGACGATGTTCAAAAAAATAGTAGTTGAAGGGGGAAATGAGTGAGGGGGAGGAGAAAGTACAAAGTACGGTACTATATGCCATGGTAATAACTTTAAGGGAAGAGAAAAGTGTGCGTTCGTGGCTATAAATCTTTTAAAATTTGGAGGATAAAATTTCCGAGAATTACTAAAATGTGCACCGAAGGGTTACATAATTATCTTATTGAAGTATACGTAGCTTGCCTGTGATATGTACGGGTATGTCCTTTCCCTTTCCCTCATGTTTTTGTTTTTATAAGTGGGGAAACTCCTCAAAATCAAACACGGAGGAATATTGTTCAGGGGAGAGAGAATAGCATGGAGTCAATAAGTTATTGGAAGGACCATGACTGTGTAAGAGGGAGTGAACGAAAGTATTATCTCTAATGCCTTTTCAACCCCACATTTTTGTAGGTATAGAGGGGGGAAATATTTACGGAGAGGTTTAAATTTCACAAAAAAAAAAAAAAAAAAATCCAAAACTCCCTACCCAAAAAACAACTCCTCTTGTTTGCTCACGAGAGGAATCTCGTATTTCTTTTTGGATGGTTTAATGGTATTACCGTGCTTGCCATGAGTATTCGTGGTCTGGAGAAACTGGAAAGTCATAATTTGATGGGTCAGTCTGGTGAAAAAAAAAGCTTTTGTTCATTGTTTGATTCGATTTAAAAGGAACCTCTTTGGTCAAACAGACGTGGAAGGGAGCTCGCTGTTCACTTAATACTCGAATCTATATGTGTATGTACAAAATAAACAAATGAAGTTCACGTTCACAAATTAGATTTTTTGCGTGCTTAATAACCTTTAAGCATTGTGTACGTACATAATGTTCAGGATAAATCAAACCTAAAAACCTTTGTCATCCCAGGTCATAAGTTTTGGGGCGACCGGTGACAGATTGCATAACCCCGTATATTCTGATTCATTTGATGATGTCACATTGGATAGACCATGTTATTTATGTGTTTGGACCCAATATGAAACAACCTATACATTATGAAGAAAAATGAAAATGTTGACGAAAGGTCATACCTTTTTCATTACGGTCATGATTTGTAAGAATTCCTTCTAACGTGAAAACACGTATTGTACCGAGTTTTGGTGGTGGATACTACTAAAAACGTTGTGTGAACCAGTTTAATTGTTTCCATAGTTCTCCTTAAAGGAAAATATTTAAGGAGAGATTTGGAGAAAAAGAGAGACATATGAATAAAAAATGAGCGACGTAACTCCTTGTGTGTGAAAGTGAATTTTTTTGTAATACATTTACTATTTTGGTGGATGGGGACAATGTACATACGTATACAATCACATTTTTAGCTCTGTTTGGAAGGCAACAAAAGTCATTGGATCTTGTTCTCTACGTGTATAATTGGGTGTCGTATTTAATGTATGACTGATTAAGAGTGCGGCAGCTGTGAAAACCTTATGATACGGTCGTTTAGGAAAAGAATTACTTGTCGCATCGTGGTTTTCTCTCTTAGAATGTTGTTTGTCTGCAGGCTGGAACATAAATCTTGACTGGATATGTTTGGTTAGGATGGAAAGAAGGTGAGAGGGAGGAAGCGAGAGAAAGAGAGGGAGATTGTATAATTCCCCTGTCCAGCTGGAAAAGGATGGTAGAAATAATAGTTTAATAATCGGTCGGAAAGTGCACAAAGTACGACACAACATTGTTTAAACTTTATCCGTAATGCATGTACGTGTGTGTAATTGTATGCTTATTAGTATGAGCATCCATATGTATGTCTGAGGGGTGTTTATAGTGCTGCGTGGGAAGGAAGAATCTTATATATAGTGTCTGTGGCATTTGTCAGTGTACTATTCTTCTGTAATTGCAGAAGGTAAGAGAGAGCATGATGTTTTTTTTTATTGTGCGTACAATGCATTGGGGTAACTTATGACTACATGGTAAAGTGATGAATCGGTTTGATTTGTATCCTCTGTGTGCTCCCTCCCCACCCAAAAAAAAAGTGCTCGTCTACGCTACCCACGGATGTTTACTTTATTTGTCAACCGTGTATCATAAACCTAAATTGAGGCTTATGACCCGGCGCTGACTTGGTAATTATGTAATGTGATTATACGAGGAACAAAATAGAAAAGTTTTGTGACCCTCTGCTCCCAACAGCTTCTTGTTATGAGTAAAAAAAAAAGTAACTGACCTCGTGAATCCAAAAACGTGCATATATATGTATATACGTACCATCAAAACTAGCCCACAAACACTAGATAAACACTCAGAGTTGGGTATTTACTCACTAGTTAAAGCTTGAGTGTTAAAAAATAGAATTGGTGAAAATACTACAAATTACATATACATAAAGAATATTTTTTATAGTGCAAAAATAAGGCGTTTTACTCCTCAAAAAAAAAAAAAATCCTCACATTTTTCACTCCCTCCAGGATACAGGAAGGATGTGAAATGAGGCTTTGACGTAGACATTCTATATAGAGTATGATCATAGGAAAATGACTGTTTTCAAATATTCTGTGGAATTCCATTCCTATGTAGTCCTCAGAGTCGTTAATAATAAGCTCAAAAACAAAATATTTACGTGTTGAACTGCTTAAGGAAGGATTTTTTTATTCCTTCTTTCTGTATTTTACTCTGTATTTTACTACTATCTTGTTCAACCTCTTTGGCAGCATGCTTGACAGACACCCAAAAAGTGGGAATACGTAGATGGAGATTCACAGAATTTTGTACTTCCTCCCAGGCCCCTCACCACTGTGGTTGAAACAAATCACTAAGCACAAAACAACATATACCCCAGTGGATTTAAGTTAGTTTCATCATGTGCAATTTTTCGTTTTGGCAGCACACGGAGGGTTCAAAAATTCTGGAATTTCTTTCGACGGGAAAAATATTGTCGGTACATGTGTAATGAATGTTCCAGAGAGAAATTTACTCCATAATGCACGCTTCTCGTTTTGGACTGTGGTTGTTCAGGTCTAAGGGAAATGAGAATCTGGGAGAGAGAGAGAGAGTATGTGAGAGAGGGAGAAAGAGCAGAAAAAACTGTTTACAAAATCCCTGTACCTCTCCTCCGTTTACGTGAATGGGAAGAGTGAAAAAAGAAAGGAGTCATTTTTAACCAACTGAAACTGACATTGACAACTACGAAGGAACGTGGGAAAGGTACAGCGGCTTGACGTATAGTCAGTGTCAAGTATTAATTTTCCAAGGGGCTTTGTGCAGTTGTGAGAGCTAAGCTGCGGTACAAAAGATGATGTACTATAATGAACCCCTTTCCATGTGTGAATTTCGATTAGGATCCTAAGATTCTTCCTGTTTGTTTTGTCCCCATCCTAATAATGAGGACGGGCTACATATTCCTATAGGTTTCCTCCTGGAGTAATCCTCTGGAGTGGAAAATAAGATAAACTTCCCCTCCCCCCAAAAAACCTTTGTCATCTGGTCATTTCCGCATATTATCCACCTACATTTCTGGGTCGGTTAGTATTTGTGGGTAGAAAATTCGGGGAGAATAGTAATTATTTTAATTACCATACCTCTCCTCCGCTGTCTCTCTGTCCATCTTTTTGCACGGTCTGTTGGCTCTGGATGAATAAGTAGACGCCTTCAACGCGATTAGTGTCCTTATTACAAGCATTGCCTCGCCATTGCGTGTGGTGATCTATTTATACAATCATACAGCTTGTTGTCTCGTTTTTTTTTATGAGGAAATGAACTGATAATGGTGGGTCTCATCGTATTAAAAGCAATTCATTTGAGAAAAATTATGAAGTGTGTTAGTGGGAGTTCTATAAAGAATAAATATTTTCCCCAACTCGTGAATGCTCGCACGCATTGTGCGTATTTCTAGCTGCCAAACTTTAGTATGTAAAATACAGGATAATGCACCATTGTTATTAGTTCACAAGAAAGGCTCCATATGAAGGGAGTAATAATTCCCTATGCATATACGCACGCATTTAGATTTTCATTTTTTAAAAAGTGTACACACGGAAGACGCTTGATCATTTTTTGGAGCTGCGTGAATGTTCAGAAGCCTGCAATTATAAAAGTATGTACTTACTACGTGAATCTATGTACTGAGCATAGGATCTGGTCAAAATTAGAGGGAACTGAGGGTAAAATGCGGCAGGTGGGCACATCCCATGCAGTCATAAAACTTGTAAACACGTTCACTTCCAAGGCTGAAGATGATGCTGAATGCAAATGAACGGGACTGAATTTAAATTACCATTCCACTTCCTTCCCTTGGCTTCTTCTTTGCGTTTGGTCTGAAAAAAAAAAAAAAAATTGGGACCTCTCTTCCCTTGATCCTTCGTGAAGAAGAGAGAAAAATGACTGAAAATACGTACATAATGTGTTTATATATATATGTCGGATGATTCCATCTTCTATGTAAATGATGCTATAGCATCACCGAATACGGGTTTTTCCTCACTGGCCCTCGTGTTACTTTTTACTACATCGGTGATAATTCTGAGCTACATACCATACATACTTATGTACGTATGAAATGCGTGTGTGTACAGTTGTACAGTGTACACCACATGTGACCGATTCTTTCCGCACTTTCCTGCTCTACTTGTTCAGAGGAAAAAATAAAATTCGGGGACTGAAATATTGTTGGTAGTTTTGTGTCTACGTACGATGCTTTTTTTTTGTGCGAGAACATTTTACTTTTTTAGCCTGTCAAAAGGTTGAAAAGTTAGTTTCTTTCAGCAGAAGAAAGTTATACTTGTCACTCTTATTATTACCTTCCCCTAAGAATGCAGATTAAATGTGCTCAAGTCTGTGAAAATAACGAAGTTTTATGAGATTCCATGTGGACGCAAGCTCGTTTCTTTGAAGTGAAAAAGGAATCACGGTTTGACTTTTACGGGCATAAACCTTCATCCGTTATTATTATTATTATCACCTCTAAAGTTTCTTGACTTGATTGCACGCGAGATTCTTTGGTTATTAAAGAAAGTTTTTTTTTTTGGGTGTCACTTAAGAGCATGAATTATTTGTTAATGTGAAAAAATTGGTATCACGGAAGACACCGGAAATAAACTGCATACCTTTGTACAACACAAAATCATTGTGTTTGAATTTTAAGAATAGCAAAAGCAAATAGCTAAAAGAGAATTATGTAGTAAGGTAGCGTCGGTACAGAGAAAAGCTTTTTCCAAGTCCTTAAAAATGACTCCACGGAGTAGTTTTGGTTCCACGTAATTAACGTAATGGTTTCTCCAGTGAGCACGAAACTACGGAAGAGTCAGTATACCGGCACAATGATACAGGGTAGATGAAGGGTAGATTATGAAGACTTTTCCCAACATGTGCTACCTGCCAGTTTGACAACAAGTTTTTGTTTTTAGTGCAGCGGAATCTCTTAAATCGCTCAGTTTCCGTCTCAAAAAAAATAAATTATATGTATATTTTTAACGAAATCCGTGTACTTATCAAGTTGTTGGTAATGACCTTATATGAGTAACTAGTTAACCTCTTGTTACATTCTGTTCATACACATAATCTACCGGTGCTCTTGTGTCCCTTGAAAGAAATCCGGATACATTCAAATGTTTTATTTACACGTATCTTGAGCCGCACCGTTATTACTGTCTTTGTAAAAACGTTTTTTTCCTCCTGTTTTTATGGGCGGAAATTCTTAGCGGGGAACTTTGATCTCGTTTCCCATTAAGTGTTGACTCAAAAGTTGAGGAGGAAAAGCGGTGGTTTTATCTAATTATTTGAATTAAATGATAATGCATATGTAAAGTGTACTTGATTTTTTTTTCATAATAATTGACTGATTTTTTTTTCTTCTCTTGTTTTTACATAGGGACGATGAACCAAGAAAATCATCCACAATGAATAACAAGGATGTAACTTCCAGTCCGGCTAGGAAGGGCTCAGCTGCGGCCGCAGTGGGTGGAAGAAAGACGGCAGCTGATGTAACATCCACACTACCCACGGTTCCCCGACCCAATAGTGAATTTTGTGGGGCGAACAATGTGGAATCATTGGATCCAAATAATATCCCGGATAATAAAACTACCTTGAAGATCCACTTGGTGGACGGGGGTTTCAATGTAGTCAAGTGCAGTGATACTACCGATATTAAGGTATGTTGTATACATAATACAGATTAGATATAATGGAAGCTGGGAGGGGGGAAAAATCCTTGCTAATAATTTCTTATATACCTAAGCAGTTTTTTTCTGCCCTGCCCCTAATGCCACCAGCTGTGTTTTGTGTGTGGAAAGATAAAATACTCAATTATTTTGTCTTATATAGGTCTTCGCCCCTTCCCTTCATTTGTTGTTGATGGTTTTAAAAAGTTTGTCGGCCACTGTTTGCACACAATTTCATGTCATATTTCACTTTCTAATCCGTACTACGGCACTCCCGCTGTGCCATTTGACGTTTAATTTCCCCATTTATCACTTCTTCCCCACAAACACTCTATTGGGCTGGGGTAGAGGTGGGTTCAATCAAAATCACGGGGGAATTCACTTGGTTTTAATAGAATTTGGTTTGTAAAAGAAACTCACTTTCAAGGTATGGAACACACATTTCATTGGCTGGGACTTCCGTATGCAGTCATTAACTGTGGGCATACCATCATACGGAGCTAGTATATACAGATAATCCTTAGGAAATGGGACAGTTCTAAATGCATTAAAGGAACCTTTTCATGGGTTCCAATCTGCGTCTATATGGACAAGTTAATACGAATAAACCTTTGATTCTGCCTTCCTGGTCCCCATTATTCTTAACCCTTGAAAAAAAAAAAAAAAGGGTGTGAGGCTCTGTGGAAGATTGAGCATGGCATTTCTAAATTGTCTCGAGGGTTCTCTTGAGATTCTCCCCGCTTTAGCTGGGCCTGAGACTCTTTGGGTCTGAATTACACCAGCCCCAAGCAAATAGGAAAATACTTGGTTTTGAAGCTTTCCCTTCACAATTATATATACGATACAAGTATTTTCTTCCTTTTCTAAGGTATTTGAGATATGGGGGGAGACTTTTTCCAGTCCTTTTGCCTCAAAGGAATTTTTTCATCGCTGAGTTGCCTTCTCACAGTGCTATAATAAGGCTGTAGTTTTGGTGATTACGACTGTGTAACTATATGTATCAGGCGGTTTCCTTCATAATTTTTTTTTCTGTGGATAAGTATATTACCTTAGCGGGATTGGGAAGTATATAAGATGAATACATGTTATTTTTACAGTCGCATAAAACGCTGTTTATTTGATTCGATCAAAATCTCTCTTTCTTTCATCCTATCCAGGATTCTCTTGTTTACTCACCCTTTCCGAGGATTTTTCTGTGTTCGTGCAAGCATGCTGGGATTTTTTTGGGGTTCTCGTTCTCGTATCCCTAACAGGATTCAAAAAAATGCTAGGCATTGGGAAAGACACATGAGTTGCTTATCATGGGGGTATGTACCAGGGGAACGTCAGTATATTTCTTCTGTTTTAATAGGATTCTTTCGGATATTGTTGCGATTGCAGGTTGGCTATGGATGAAGGAGTGGGATATACATATCTTATGTTGCTGAAAACTCTCGAAAAAAAAAAGTCGTAAATAATGGGTGGGCAAAATTCTCTTTCACCCTTCCCTTTGCAGTAGTTGCTTCCAATAAAAGCCTACGATTTCCCCCTCCATTTATCTTGCTTGACATTCTGAAGAAGTACGTGTAAAACAAAGCCAGTTTTACAATGAGGAAGGGGGAAGATTTCAAAAGTCCGATTCTTTGTTTTTCTTCAAAACTGTATCCTTCTCCTCCCGTACGTGAGTTTTTCTGGTTCTTTGCTCATGCACTTGAAATGTTATTAGGGTGATACGGACGAGAGAGATAGAGAGGAAGATAGACAAGCATTGAAATGCCAGAATGTCTCTGGGTGCTTTGTCTTTCCCAAAAGTACTGGAAAAGGTTCTGGTTGTAAAGCATATATTTATAGAGTTGTTCCATCTCCCAAAGACAAAATGAGAGAGAAGGGGGACTTTTTCATTCATAAAATTTTCAATTGGGTATTAAAAAAAAAGGCTGAACATATCCACAAGAGGATTGTGCAAGGTTAGCTATTTTTCAAGTGAAGAGATTTCTTTTTCTTCCCCCCCCCCGTTTTGTTATCGTCTCACAAAGGAATATGTCCCAATGATGATTATTACCCTTGTGTGTGACGAGAATAGTCCTCTCTGCCACTGTCTTTCGAGTATGTTCTCCTGTCATAGTCATACTAGAATGTGTCAATGTGTAGGGATCTATTTATGTATGGAGAAATAGAGATAGGCCGGGTAAACGTCTTCAATTTTTCCCCTGTTGTGTGGAACAACAAGTACGCAGCAAGAGTCCTTTTCATTTGCTTAAGAGAGCCTTTTTACTTCAGCTAGTCTACGGTAGGCTGATATGACTTTTGAAAAACGGAGGGGGGGGGAAACATACAAGCAACCATGTCTCCAGCTTCAAATTTGAACGGCATGCATATGCACTTTTGCACAAGTACCCTGTTTTTTGGTTGTTACTTGTTTCTGAAGTGTAATTCCTCGACATCCTCTCTGAAATACGTAAAAACCTCCTCCCATGTATGTTTAATTTAGGAAAAAATATGTATTTAGAGGAGGAAACAGTTTTTCCCTCATCATTTTTCCCAGAGACCAAAAAAAAAAAGTTATGGGAACTAGAGTGAAGCTATCTAAACATAAGAGTTGTGAGCATGAAAAGATGAGATAAAGGGAAGAGATCAGAGGGGAGAAATGTGAGGAAACATGTAATTTCTTAATATGTTGGTTCTTGTAAACACTTGTATATTCCGTAATGATTACTCCAATGATTGTACTTGGTTTCTTGATATAAGCAATTAAATGAATGTGTTTTTTTAATTTTTTTTTCTTCTGTATTCTTTCACAGGGCATAATACAACTGCTGACAACGCGGTTGGCTCCTTCCAGCAGTCGTGTGTACCAGCATTTGTTCACACTCCGGCTCAACCATCCGACAACGAAAGAGCTTTATTGGCTTCACCCTGATATGACTATCTATCAAGTAAGTCTTGAATGGAAGAAACGTTTTTTTTTCTATCTCTCTCTTGCTTTGCATTTACATAGTAGGATTTTACAAAATCTGAGCTCATATAGTACTTTGATATCCATAGGGAGGTTATTTACTCTATGTATTTACTGGTAGGGGAAGGTATACTTATGTTAATGAGGGCTTTATCCATGTTCGTTGTCTTTCGGAAGACTAAAAAAAAATGTACTGGCGGCGTATCCGTTTGGATTCTTTTCCCCCGGGAGTTGTGGCTGAAGCCATTCATCAGTTGAGGGAACTCTCAATGTTTCACACCGCATGGATTATTTTTTTGTCATTGACACTCCTGCCTGATGAGCACACGTCATTTTGGTTCCCATTATGTGTGCAACATTATGAGGGAAAAGAAGGAGGAAAAAAGCCGGAATGTTTAATAAAACTAAATAGAAATAAAAGCATATGTTATTATTACGAAAATGCCCACATGCAATGCATATTGAATTCATTTTTTCCCCGTCAAAGTCAAACGTATAAAATTCATTGTTTCATTCCGGTCGGATGCATGAGCGTTTCAAAGGTCTCGTGGTGGAGTTGATTTCCGAGGCAGCTGCTTCGTAGCCCCTGGGATAAAATGTGAATATCATAATAGATAAATAGATACACTCGACATTGTGATTACCGGTGTAGAGCGTGGTGAATTGAGTACTTATATGTACGAAAAAATAATTTTGTCAAATGTTCCTGACACTTGTATAGTGAGAGATGAACAAATAATTTCCGTCATGGTGTATAAAATATACCATCCTGAGCTAATATACAATTACATTGTTGCGTGCTCATTTTCTATGGGGTGGATGAGGGAATATAAAAACATGGCAGCTATATACATATATAAAATATATATGTATATGTATATTTAAAGTCTGGCTGGAGTCGTCCGATCAGGCTTTGTGCCATGAAAATTGCTTCTTTGTAGTATGTGCTTGAGTGCACTATAAAACCACTGCTACGACATGACTTTGTAATAGACGTGCTAAAGTATGAAGTTTGAATTAAATTTTTGGAGAGATATGATTGCCTACGTGATTGAAAGGGTCATGCTCATTCTTTTTCCGTTTTAAAAAAATATTTAAAAAAAAATAACCCTTCTTCCTCCGATTTTATGCAAGGGCTTTATAAAAACTCATGTTGCGTTCTTGATAAGCTCCGGGTGTGTTGACAGTTGAGAGTATTAAAATTAATCTAAATGGTTAAAAGTCGCTGTCTTTTCGCTTGGATGTTCATTGGTAATTACAAATTCATTATTTTCCATTAGTTGAAGATGAACGCTTAAGGAAGAGGTGGAGTCTGAATTTTGAGCTGACTTATTTTTAACTTACAAAAAAAAAAGTTTAAGACTCTCATTGCTTTCGTTGTTCGATTTATTGAGTCCTTGCTCAGAGTATCTCTATCTTATGCCTGAGTTTATACTTCTGTCCCTGTCTCGGAGCGTAGCCTATTTAGATGTTGGATGCAAGCAAATGGAAAGAGAGAAGGAGAAGTAGAGAAAGAGAGCTCATAAAAAAAGCTTGCATTTAAAAAGGAAGCAGGAAGTAGGGTACGTTAGTTTTTATTAGTTGTTGTATCATGCGACAATGTACTCGTAACAATTCCTCTCCAAATGACAGACTTAAGCGTTGAGCCGGATGCCAGATTATTTGTATCCGTATAATGCCCGCGCCTATACGTATGCATAGTTTTGTTCGTGTGAGCTCAGTCTTTTTATATACATATCCATTTTTGTCTAGACTTGAGTTCCCCCTAAAGAAAACGTATACTACTGTGTGAGTTTTTATTCATTTACTATACTTAAAAAAATAATGTGTTCGAGTTACGCACAAAAGAGCGAATGCAGCATGCACTTTCCCCACTCAAAAAAAAATGTACGCATGCATGTGCTTGAATCAGGTGGGAAAAAGTCTGCCCATGTACATTTATCTGTACTTGATTCATGGGGAAAGTGTGCATGAACAGATGTATGGAGATGCACAGGTTGATGAATTGATTGAATTTCTTCCAAAATTATTTTTTTCATACGTACTAAATAGAGATGGGGGGGATCTTATCAGATCTTTATGCCCTTGACTATATGGAAGTTCAAGGATTTATAAAAATGTGTGTGGCTCATTTATTTTTCTTGCACAGAATTGCTTCATGAAGAGACTAAGATTTGTAAAAGATTTTAGAAAATGAAATAAAACTGCCTTCCCTAAAATTAAAATGAAGTGTTCCGGGGGAAACGAGGATGAATCCATACGCATCTTTTTCTATTATTTATTTACGGACGTTCTTTGCACACAGCTTTAAATGCTTTGCTGAAAGCTTCCTATTCAATGGCAAAACTATCTGGCACATAAGAGAAATACGAAGAAAGTTGTGAATGTGTATTTAACGAACAATTTCCCTTTTGTTTTGTTGTCTTAGGTTCGGGAGAAATATGAGAAGAAGCATCCGAGTTCGGAGTGGAGATACGAACTACGAATCCGGTATTTTGTGTCGGATCTAAAGGACCTACAAGAAAAAGACATTGTTACTTTTTCTTATCTGTATGATCAGGTAATTTCACTATTTTTTTTACTCCGTACTTGGCAAACTGGGTCTTAAATAAATAAACAATACTCATGGTCTGTTAAGGGTGTGAGAATGTGTACAAGAGACAGTCTTTCTTCTTTCTTTTTTTTGTTTTTACTTCTCTCAGTACTTTTTGACGGGCTAACAGTTGCTAGAAGTATTTTTTTTGTCATTCGTAAACAGTACAGTACTTGTAGTTATCCATGAAATCTTTTTTTTTTCTAGCGTCAAAAAATCTTGTAAAAAAATCCTTTGAAAGTACATACAAAGACAGGCATACAAAGACGTTTCAAGTACTTCCAGTTTATTTATGTTTGTTGAGTTTCTCTGCTTTTGGTGCATGATATAAAATATGCGCTTTTTTAATATAAATAAACTACTATGTACTTACAATCCAGTACAAAGTCCTACTCAGAATGTACGACTCTATAAAAACAGTTTGAAGAAGTGGGGGATGTTTTGTTATGACTGTCATTGAAGGGGGAAAACGAAACAAGAGATACAGTTTCCTTAGTTTTCTGGCCAAGATGCAAGGTTCTTTTACAGATTAGTGAATATAATATGTACACACATTTCTGGAACCCCGGGCGTCTAGCCGTTGCTCTTTAGTTTTTTTTTTTGTAGTCTATATAAAGTGTTCAAAATGAGGTTGTAAAAGATGCATGAGTTGATATTTCTGTCCCCGCTTGTTTTATGCTCTTGGCGAGTTTACACGTATGCAATATGTATACTTGTATACTGTATACGTACGTGTATATATAAATATAAATATATATAAATTTCGTAAAACCTTATGACTTTATACTCCTTGGCGACGTGAGGAGAGGAGTAAATTATTTATGGCATGACATTATTAGTTTATATTACAAGGTGACAAAATCTGATTATGGTTGCGTGTTTTTTACTGTCATTTCAGGTAAAAGACGACTACTTGCTGAAGGAGTTCACATCATCAACACTAAATCAAGACGCTGCCTTACAATTATGTTGCTTGGCCATGCGTCACTATTTCAAAGACATGCAGCATATTGCTTTGGATAAGAAGAGTAATTTAGAGTACATTGAGAAGGACATTGGGCTTCATAAATTTCTACCTAAAGTGATTCTGAGTTCGGTGAAACAAAAAGCTCTGCGAAAACTAATTCAACAAAACTTTAAAAAGTTAGTTAGCCTCACTAGCTCCGAATGTATGCTACAGTTCCTCCAGAATGTCAAGAGTGTGCTACGCTATGACCAAGAAAAGTTCCAGTGTGCTCTGGGGGTAAGTCTTTAATTATTTGACCTCTTTTTTTTTTGTTTTATTGATTTAGCGTGAAGTTGTAAAAAATTAGTTATTACAGAATAGCATAACATTCATAGAAATGTGGGGAGGATATTGAATCAAATTATATTTACGTGGAATAACAAGCATCTTGAGTTTCGATTCGGTTTGAACTTTGGCTTGATCAGACTCGGTGGCATCATCCTATGATACAGCATTATGGCATTTTGCCCTCACCATTCCAAAGAAATATTTATTGACATTATTAACAATGCCGAACTCAATGAGTAGATGGGTGGGTTGAATTTAGGATGATTGTGATCGTTTAAAATTAGTAAGGCGGAAAAAGGACATAGTAAAACTTTGACCAATGCATAGGACATGTGTACAAAATGCTTAGCTACTAATAGCAATTAAAAGGCAAATGACAGACACGAGGAGTTGTGTTTCTTCATAAGACACTGCAAACAAAGTCCGTAGGGATGTGGTGGGTGAATTAATTTGTGAGAAGCCAAGCCCTCGAAGCGCATATAATTTTTGTGAAGCCATTATGCTTTAATTTAGTGTTGGCATTTCACACCTACGTGCAGTGAGGGGATTTGTGCTTCTCAGATGTGTACAATAATGTTTACGATGAAGATACGTGATCAACATGTTATGGTGTGCATATGCACGTACGTGCATGAGTGTTACCAAGTTGACAGTTAAGGTTTTTGTGAATGGCACCGCTGTGGGTTTGTGTTTCCCTCTGTATGTGTATATGTATACACAATCGGATGGTTTCTATTATTCTTGTCCTTTCGGCTGCATCTTGAAAAATGTTTCAGGGATTTGTGCTTGTAGAAAAATCTTTGGTTCTTGTATTTGTGTGTGTCATAAATGGCTTCTTGAAACGTTTCTGTACACGACATACTATACGTGTATAAATAAATGCATGTAGGAGCCCGCAGAGAGTACAAATGTTTGTATTATATCCACATGAAAAGAAGTCCGAGCATCCTGTATGCTTGTGTTTACTAACAATAAGGGCCTCTAATACATTCAGCCATTCATTGTGGGCAAGAGTTCAAATTAGCTTACATGAAAGAGGAGTACAAAATAGAATAATATTGATACATAGTGGTAGGAGATGCGTGCCGGACGTGCAAGTTCCTCTGAATGTAATATTTGCAAATAAGTAAAGAGAAAAAAATATGATTTACCCGGGGCTAAATCTAATATTGTGAAGATGGAAATTGAATTCCAATTTGTACGAAGATACATACTTACATTGGGACTGTAGGAAATTTAATAAAAATCCGTGCTTTCTACTCGGATGCAGATGCAGCTACATATGCTACTAAAACATCAGTCAGCTTTACTCGGTGGTTTATGTAGCGTTTTTGATTCAAGGTTTCTTTTCTATCTAGATGTGTTGTACTTAGCCATGTGTAATATGTACATGTGTAGTTTCTTTTTTGATTACTTTCACGTGAGTGACTACAATCGGTGAATTGCGTGTGTTGGTAAAGAGAGAAAGATCGGTGGCTTAAAAGGGATAGATATGCATAAATAGAAACGGCATGGTTTCATCTTTTTGCAATTTTTGAAAGGGAACTCGACTCCTTTTGTTAAATCTTATTGTTTAATCTGCGGCAAGTGTTTTCTCCAATGAAAGTGAGGGAGTAGTTGCAGACCCAAATGTTGCTCTCCTGTGTCCTGTCCATCCACATTTAGATTTGAGAGATGATGACGACTACCTGTATAAAATATGCATGTGTTAATTTCTGAAATGATATCACATGCAGCGTAATTTCTCATGTAGAACAGAGAAGGAGGAGATAGAAGAGTCATCCAGTTGATTTATTCCTCCGTTTGGTATACAAACACTGGTAATCCTGGATGGAACACATGTCATTCTTTCCTTGTTTTCCCCCCACCTCCTCCCTCTCCTCGTGTTCTCCACAAAACTATCGGGTAGATGATGGATTTTCATGGTATGTTCCCGTAGAATATTCCCAAGGTACCAAAGGACCAGCCTTTCCTGAATGAGTCGGTGTATAAAAGAAGTAAAATGACTTTGCACTAAAGTACTCTCAGTTAAAAAAAAAACAGTTTTCACTATAAAGAACATCTTCATCTTTTGAGTCAAAATCATTCGTTACAAACTTGTAATTTGCTGGGATTGCACAGTGGTCCTGTACACAAACGGTTACGTTCATTTCTATTATGTACGAGGTGTTTTTCCCCTCTTTTTTCAGTATTTTTTACACCCATCTAATGGTCTATTGTGTATGGTACACTACAATGTGTATATATATATGCTACCATTACTCTTTTTTTCCCTTGGCTGGAAAAAAAAATGTTTCACAGCTCCCACTTGACTCTTCTCCGAGCTTGTTTCCATTTATTCAAGATCCTTACGAGCTGGAAATTTTACTCATGCCCCTTGTAATAGTTGAGGCATACGTAGTAGTTGTTCCAGATGCGTCTATTTGTGTTATGTGTAAGCTGCGAGAGCAACGCGGTAGAGATTTATGTTTGGTATTACAAGGCATGATTATATGTATACCTATATAAGCCTGGCGTTTTTTTAGATGCACATTGAGCCCTGGAAAGCACATGGGAGTTTTTTTGGAGTGGTGGTGTTCAGAGAGTAATTATGTTGTCATTATTTGACATCTCTTGTAGTTGTAACCACTAGTAGGCAACTGTGACATGAACTCATCAGACTTGTAGCTACTATTTGACTCTGCGGAGAAACAAAAGTGAAAGGCATAGAGGAAAGAAATCCTTTCACTTGTGTATCACACAACCAGCAAAAGTTTTTTTTTTCTTTCCTCTGTTGTTTTCTCCTATCTCTTCAAATTCAGTTTTGTTTTTGTTTTTAGATCTTTCTCTCTCACTTGATCCTTTAGCTGGTTTCCCTTTGTCCAATTCACCGATTAGTGCTGACTAGTTGAGACACAGCAGGTGTAAGAAGCTTGTGGGACTTGTTGCTATACTGAAAAAGAGAGCCGATACTCAAAAATAATTGGTATATAATTGGGAATATTGTGTAATTACGACGCTTTTCCCTTTTGTGATCTATTTGTTTCCCCTTTTTCGTGATTCATCCTTCACCATCCTTTCATGTGGAAGAATCTCGGTTGAAAAGGGGTACTAACAAGAGCTGTTTTTGCAGGGAAACGAATGGAAATGATGAGACAATGAGTTTGTATAGTGCACGAGCTTTTTTTCTGTGATACTCCAGTCTCAGTAGGAATACTTGGTCGTTTAGTTGTTGCATAAGCTCAATAAACGGATTTTCTTCTCTTCAGCTTTCATTTTGGTGTTTGTACTCGACGAGGCGTTGCCTCTGTACTTATTACTTATTGGTAGCACTTACTGATGTTGGACCTGCTAAAGGCAAATACATACGTGTGAATGCCAACGTTCATTTAAAAGGGCATTTAGGTGGCGATTCAAGTTGTTTTATATTTTATGTAAACTTGAACTAATTAATTTACGTAAGCTTCTGATGTATTTTAGCTATCTCCACGATGATATTTTGAATGCATGGACCCATTCGATGGTGTGTGAAACGGTTGATAATAATTTGCTCAAGACCCCATTAGAGTTTATGGTGACCTTAGATGTACAATACCCTCAGTATTACGCGCAAATAGGAGTAGACTATAAATAGATGTTCGGTTTGAAGCCTGATTAAATGGCTTTCTTGCAGCATTTTTGTTCTATCCACAAAAACTCAAACATACTCATTTCAACGAATATTTTTTTAATTAGTAAATGTTTAAAAAATACAATTTAAAAACAGAATATAGTATCCACTAAAGGTAATCCTTCGGAAGAACGGCGCGTAACAATGATGGAGTGGTCCACGAGGGCGTCATGGAAATTCAATAGGTCAACGAATGCATCATTGCAAATTGGAGATCGTAATAATAATTATACTTGACTTGTTAAGAGGTCATATAGTAGAGCAGACCATGGACCATGTTGAGATAGAAATGGAAGACAGAAATGAATTCTTGCTTCAGCTACCAGAGACGCTTTAAATGCAGGACGTAATTTAGAACTAAACATGTCGAAAATATTATCTCTGGTATGGACTGAAAACTTAGTGATTATTACTTCATGTGACAGCATCACCCATTTAAGCAATGAATTGGTGATGGGTGACGGTTGATCCTTTGAAAAATGAAAATTTGAATATTAATGAATAAAACTGCTCGAAAGAAGTCCCAAGTATCCATGAAAATCGTCATCACTTAGGAATGTGCTTATGTGTAGTTTGTACGAATTGTAAGAGGCAAAGGGAATAGCATTTATGGTTGATGAATCTACAATCGCTTGTTCACTTGACAAACAATTTATGTGTATTGATTATTGATTTACTTTTGTTTGATCTGAGAATAATGTGTTTTCATTCTCGGGTAAATCGATTTATCCTACGGAAGTCTTTAATTTCGTGCAAATTTTGGATTATCCTTCTGTAATTTCCTTTCTGTGTGGTAACAACTCAACAACTTCTTTTCATGGCTTACGTCCCGGAATAATTTGAGTGTGGAATCAAAAGGTGTTATTACTACACGTGCATAATGGTTTTTTGATTTCCCCAGATGTCAGGGTCTTCCATCTTTTATATTACTTCCAAATAAATATCCTTCATTCCTTCCTCATTCTTGACCGTAAAATAGCACCCACTATTTCTAGCAGCATTGGATGAGTGGAAAATGTCCTTTCTATATTTATATTATATACGTAAATACTAAATACGTATTACGTATATGTAAGCAAGCATTTCATTACAAGCCCAAGGTCGGTGAGAAAAAAAAAAGGGAAAGCAGTAAAATCAATTTGAATCTCTCAGTGATTCATTGTCAAAAGATAGAAAAAAAAGTCTATTTGATTTTAATGATGAGTCAATTTGAGGACACGGGTTTGTAATTGTATGACTGCAATTTGATGGCGCTTCAGCTTTCGGGTCGTAAATCTCACTGGAAATACAAGTCAGGGGTTGTTCTTGTGGTCAGCTGACTAGAACGTTTACTTGTCTCTTGAATATGCACAACAGCTCAAAAACTGTATCCTTACTGCCTACATCTCCCCTTTATAATGTGTATTGTGGTGAGGGAAAGACATTTGTCCGGCTTTATAATTGGGTTTGTCGTGGAGTATATTTGTCATGCCAGTTCGTTCCCGTTCTGGCTCACAAGCCCTATCGTGGTTACTCGCTTGTGAAACGGGAAACCAAGGAGGAAATCGAGTTTTGGATGGACTTATGTATGTGTATATGTATGGAAGAGAATAAATTAAGCTCATGCCAGAGAGTCATGGCACCCTTCTTATCTTATCCTCCCACATGGCTCCTTTTTTTTTTCAAGTGGATTTCCTTGATAAAAACTCACAAGCATCTCCCAGTGCCTCAAAAACAGCTTTCCACCTGTAGAAGAATCAAGGATCGTACTTTTACTTTTTTTTTTTAAATATTGTACATACATACGTTAATAGGTGGGATTACATTTAAGTTGTAAAATGTCGTTTGAAAACGTCTAAGAACTTAAAAAAAAAATCGGAGAATGTTACAAAAAATAGAGATAACCCTTTTCATTATTTACCTCATGACAGTTATTATTTGCATTATTCCTCGCTACATGAGGCACAATGGGCACCCTCATAAAAACTCGGAGTTATGGAGGATACTGGGCATTCATATATACCTTCCTTTGAATTAGCATCAGATATATTGAGTCTAATAAATAATGGGTGCATGTCAGCAGTGGAGGAAGGGGTAAGCAGGCGGAGAAGGGTTTTCTTTTCACGCACTTTTTCTGGACCAACAATTTTTTTTTTTTCGTGTCCTCTCTATTCCAACAAACATCGTCATTCGTGAAGGTTGTGAATATGTGTAGCTTTCTTATTGTATGGATTTACCTCAACATCTTATGTTCTCACTCGTTATCGTTGCTACACCCTCCCAAGTGTCACGATTCTAATTGTGTAAGATGAACCTAACCTCAGTAAATTGTGGCTTGCGGCTGACAGCTACCGAGACATTTCCCCCTTTTTTTATGCCCATTTCCATTCAGTCGGAAGCTACATGTCTGGACTATGGCTAAGGAATTCAAATACTGAGTGAGTTATTAATACGTGAGCGGACAAATTATTATTATTTTTCTTCAGGAGGTAGCATGATTGTTAAAGTTGGTCCGGTTTTACGTTTCTAGACGTCTTCTACAGGGCATCTGGGGTTTCCATTTCTTTATATATCCATAGGATTATTATTGATGCATACCTTTTTAACCCCATTGCATGCATTTCCTTGAATTCATTCACAGTAGAGATTTCTAGGGACATTTTATTTCCTTAACCCTTTTTTTTTCTCAACCTTATTACATCAGTTTCATGCTCACCGTCGACGGTGGAGGCTATATTGTTAGCCATTGAAATACCAAGAATGTCTCATTTTTTGAGGAATTATAAAAATGAATTCACTTTTTAAGCTGTTTGGGCGGATTGTAAAACTTTTGCTTTTAATATTTAATTTAGGGATAATTAGGGCCCTTGAAGGCGTACTAAAACTGGTCTAGGCTACAATTGTAAATAAATTACTTGAACGGAATTACACAAGAAGTAATTTAGTTTAACCTATAACAAGTTCAAATAATTGATTTGATACATGTTAGTGTTTTTTGGTGGTTTGGGGTATTTGTTAGCACAAAGGGGTATGATACAGGATTGCAGTTAAGACTTGAGACTTCTTTCGGCGTAATTAATGTGTCTTCAATTGAAAGTTAATAGATTTTTCATTAAGAAAAATGTTCCAAGTGGCTAGCCCATCTTCACACACTGTAAACAAAGGCATGTAATGAGTTTTGAAAGGAGTTATGAAATAGGTGGATAATATGATTATACATGTTCTAAAAACCTTAGCGTTCCATCTGTTTGAAGAAGCTTTTTGATAAGCTCGTGATTCTTGCTTTGTACGTCAAGTTTCCTTGGGTGGTTCTTTTTTGTCAGCAACTAAAAATCATAAGCAACTCAAGTACAGAATTTACAAGCATCAGTTACATACTTTACAGGTGCTTGATAAACTGTTGTTGCAGAGCACGTAATAACGTGATTTAAAAAACCTTATAACGTTCACCTTATAAACCAAAATGAATTTTTCATTTGAGTGTATAAGAATATTCTGGCCACTTTTGTGCATATTATAGAGCTTAATTACTCTTTCACGATTGAGTAAATGCTTTAATAACGCCTTTGACTTGTAGCTTATGATGTCGACCACCCCAGGGGTAAGACGGATTGGACCTTTCACTAGAGATTTTTTTTTAAAGTGTGATAACATGATTAAAGACAAGAGAATATTTTCCTCGTAGCATCAGGATCGTATTGCAATATTCAGGGGCATACATCAAAAGAGAAAATGGATACATTTGAAACCGCAAAAGAATGAGAAATAAATGACAAAAATAATCTCGCAATCGTACTAAATCATACTTTTTCTGAAGCGGTTGAAACCGAATTTCTTGTCCCCAATTCTTACGAAGGATTAGAAAGGAGCAATTATTTTTTTTTTTAATTTTTCAAAGCGCAGAAAAAAACAGGCTGTATTTTCGGAGAGAACTAGCTACTTTTTTGCTAAATTTAGATATGAAATATTACACTTGTATAGGTTCCCCTTAATTATTAAAACGAGATAATCACTTGAGACTCGTTCGGATATTTTATTGTTGCAATGTTAAATGAAGAAAGGTTGAGAGATTAACAGGTTATCCGTTGTAAACCACTAAATGTAAGGTGACATAATAAATAATGTTGTCCGCCATAACCTGTAAAGTAAGCATTGTTTACTCAGTGCAACGGCTTTCTGTTTGCTTTGTGAAATTGCCGCAACTGCCGTCACACCAGAAAGTGCCACCCCAAGTGTTCGCTTATTCTCATTTAAATGTAGATGTTTTTTTATTTGCCTCTTTGTATTTACAAGGTAAATAAAAAGTTGTAGGGTATGTTTTTATGCTCGTTTTTACATAGAAAATACATACCAGAGATTTATACCTTTCATCCCCAAAAGTCATTTATTTAGGTAGATATGTGCTGCTTACGTATAATGTAAGAAGTATAGAAGCCGGCTCGTAGTTTCTTGTTTAAGTAAAGTTTTTTGAACTGCCTTTGGATTTATGATTAAAAAAGTCAAGGTTT
This sequence comes from Disparrhopalites patrizii, assembly GCA_034698585.1. NCBI lineage: Eukaryota > Metazoa > Arthropoda > Collembola > Symphypleona > Sminthuridae > Disparrhopalites > Disparrhopalites patrizii. The sequence goes on from JAQGBT010000025.1 coordinate 91,572, forward strand.
TTTTCCCTCGTGACCTATGCCTCCGTACACTTCTATCTTTTTTTTTTTTTTTATTACTGCCCAAAAAGTTTTAAAAGGCTTGCCGTGTTTTATCAATGCAATAGACTTATTTATTGTAAGGTACTTTTACGCTCGTGGAATGCTCTCATGGGAATTAAAAATAGTTCAAAAGAATAGAAAAATTATACAAAATATCCTTTTTTTCGCACAAATGAAATTGAAACAGAGACACATGGAGCCATTGGGGTTTGCACTGCATGAGTTTGACTTATGTCTGTGTCTTTTTCCAAGTTGCTAACCCTTTCCTTGCCCTTCAGAGAAGAAGAATATGACGTGCAAAAACATTGTCTTGGCTTTTCACCATTCCTAAAAAATTTTTGGGGGTCTATTATTTGCTTCAAAAGGATATTAAAGTTAGAAGGTAATTTGAATGACTGGAATTGTATTGCTAACGGCTGTTATTATGATTTTTTGACTGGAAGTTATTTTTAATGGCTTAGGTTTGAGTCATGATGTAAGTGCTAAATCCATTCCACATGTACTATATTAATAGACACATTACACATGCTGTATAAACTTTAACGTATGTATGTGAGAGAAGGTTTGTAACTTGTATATAGGTACAATGTGTATAATAAGTACAAGTTTTTTGAGTAATGAAAACTATGCGAATTGAAAACCGCATCCTCCTCTCCGTCAAAATTCTTAAGGAACAATAAATTGTAAAAGTTTGCGTGGAAAATGTATAGTGATTATATAGACATGTTGATGGAACGTGAATGAAATTTTTTATTGCGATGGGACAGCATTTAATGCATATTACATTGCACGTACACTTGAATCGCCATCTGTCCCTCAGTTGGTGGTCCTTTCGTCGTTCTCACTAATAGAAACTAATTAATTTAAACGAACTTTATTTTTTTCTTCAAAAATATTGTCCCATTGTCCGACCTTTGGAGGTGTTCTTGAAGACATCACCTTTTATTAATACTATCTAATTCTTAGCCGTACTATACAGAATGCATTAGTGCACGTATCCATTCTTTCACGGGCGCAGAGGAAATGGACTTTGCAGATAAGGATTTCATGTATTTATTATTATGAAAATAATGGATTGTTTGGATGGGAATTAAATTCGAGTAGGTTGCAACCTCCCTTTTGATTTATATTTTACTACAACAAAAAAAAAAACACTTGTGTTCCCTCCCTGTATAAGACTAATACATAAAGTCCCCCTTGAGTTTGAGCCTCTTGGAGAAAGGGAAGGAGCGAGTGGTTAAAAGATCGTTACCATGCAAAAGGGAAGGAGTTAAAAAATCACTGATGAATTATTACCACCTTGTTCTTCTCTTCCGGTGAGTTAGTTAAGAACTGTAGTAGTAAGTCGTAAAAAAACAAGGACGTTTTGTCTCTCGGAGATATCCTGCCCACGTCCATTTCTTTGGAGGAGAATATAGTTTTTTTTAAATACCTTCATCCGTATACTAGCATTTTGGAACAGAGTCGACGAGTTTATAATGACCAAGAGTTAGGTAATTTGTTATACTTATACAATTAGGGATACAGATTTATTCTCACAGAATGTTCTCCATTTGTCGATCCTTTTCGGCAGCTTAAGTCGACAGCATGTTTTAAAAGAAATCAGTGTGTCCGTCTGCTTTGCCTTTACATGCCGAACATAACATACATATTAACTTATGGCTCAGGATGAACTTGAGATTAATAATAATGTTTGCCTGCCACAAAAGAATGCACGAGGAGACCTTGTACGTCAGTTTGTTGTACAAGATCTATAATATGTCGCACAAAAAGGACGCCCACACACTAAAAGCGAAAAAAAGAGAAAAGAAACGATTTCAGTTGGTATAAATCATGAGCATATATTTTTTTGTAAATCCATTTAGCGGGTTATATGTATAGGTATAATATCTCGTGTACAAGATTTTTGTGAGTCTAAAATAGTGATGAATTCCAAAGTGACTTGAATACCATTTTTATGACTTTTCTTCCTCTGATTAAAACTATATACTAACCATCAAGAATATTATGAAGTGTCTTTTACTCTCATATATATGATGGTTTTCACAGAAAGCTTTTTTTTTAACTCTACAAACGTATTCTTGCAAGTTAAAAGTTAAGTTGGAGGATATTTTGGGGGAGCCCGACAAGCTAAGGAGGAAAACTGAAAAGATACAAATGTATACAATACACCCATCCACAAAGATTTTAAATGTTCTTATTCGCGGAGGATTCGATCCGGTTACATTTTAAACATCTCACATGGCATGGAACGTGAAAATAAAAACTTATTTTGGGCCTTAGTCGTACACACACACATGAGGTATTAATGAGTCGTAGGACAAAGGATATTCTGTGGTTTCTATATGGATACATTGGTGAAGATTGTAATGTGAAAGACGCGTGGGTTTACATGTCTAAATACTCACAATCAGTGTAGTCTCTGCACTAAATGACATTCGCAAGGACGACTGAGTTTTTAATACTGGATGCAAACTTTATTATATGACTGTTTTGTTTTCTTTTGTGCGTGGTTGTTCCGTATCTATATTTGTGTGTGAGTGGGACAGGAAGAGCTATGTTGTAGGAATGAGAGCCAAATGTTACTAGTCCATCGTGTGACATTGTTGCAGAGATTTTAAGGTCTGTATTCATGCTTTGTAAAAACTTCTTGTATACGCCTGGAAGGGAATAAATATCATGGTTTTAAAGGCGACTAGGAAACGTAAAATATACACTATAATTTGTCTTCATGGGCAAAACTTGTGTAAGACTTGTACATTTGTGGCAGATTGCATATACATGTATATGTGTAGCATGGGTATTCCAAATAGAAATAACGTATATACACGTATGCACTAAGAGTTGGCATCGAATTCACCTTTTTTTCTATCCCTCCAGTACATAGTAGTGCCATAATTTACTATTTCACCCGCATTTCATCCTGCGGCAATAAGTACGGGTGTAGTATGACTACGAGAAATTTTAGTGATTTTTTTAAGTGGTAATAATTACTTAACATTCATCGCAAGTCTGTGGTGTTGAGGAGCCGCATATAAATGTTCATGTTTAGTATAATTGAGAATGATCAAGTCTTGTCTCCCACCCTGTCTGTCATTTTGGTTATAGTAAAATGTATGTAATTGCTCCGAGAGAGAGTCAGAGAATATCAAATGGAGCCTCTATATCTATATTGGGTGGCACTTCATTCATTATACTATTACCTGTGTAACACGTAACACCTGAATGTGCTCCTCTGTATAGTAAAGGAAAAATGCAATTTACATGAACAAAGAGTATGATAATTTATTCGCATTTGTAATTTTCGGTTGGAGCTGTTATAGTAGATCAGCGAAGGTTCCAGTGTATAGTGCGGCTTGTCCCTCCATAATGGCCCAAAACTCCAAAAGTATAGATGCTTCCTGATGTTTACGGTTATTATAACTACGTCTCGTTTAAATCCAAATCATTTTTTTTTTACATAATAGCCTTTTTTACTATTAATTTATTTTTGGGTGGGTCGTTGCTGCCTATACGTGACTCTTTTCCTCTCAAGTACGATAATATGTATGAGTATTACCTATGTACACTTTTCCCTTAGCCCTGAGTAAAAAAAAATTAGGTTACCTGGACGTGCATTTTGTAGGGGAGAGTTTATGTAATCACCTCTTTTGTGTTTATAAGTGGTATAATATAGTTCCAGGGTGTCATTAGCGTCTACAGGGAACATTAGTTTACGTTTCAGCATTCTCGGCATCAGCAGGTATTGGATTCCTTGAAATTCCTCTGGCAAAAAAAAAAATCTTCAATATCCAATTCACATTCATTTGTTGTCGGGTTATTTTTTTGTATTCATTTTCGGGGCAAACCAAGCAATTTTTGGGATTTTCTTTTCCTTTTCGTCAATGTTAGTCCGTTTTTTTAGGTCAAAACATATATTTAAATATTTCGTCATTCCATCAAATTCATCGGACTTGTTGCACATGTGAGAGGATTCTGGCAGATTCTGGCATCTTTTATTTCTCTTTCCTGGGTAACCAGGAAGCGTTGGCGTACGTTTTGTAGGGTATCTTTTGGTATCGTGGAAAGTAAACGTAAAGTGACTGGGATATTTTTTGTAAAACAGTTCATGAAGTAAGTAAACTAAAATTATTTTATGGTTTTGCAGTCTGGTTGGTCCGTGCCCATTGAACTTTTGGTTGGACCTGACGTTGGTATTTCCTATCTTACGGAGCGTGCAATTGAGGTGAGTGTCTTTTTGATTCTTATTCCATGGAGCAATTAGTTCCTTATTGTGCATACTGAATATATCTACTGGATGTCATCCACGGAAGTTAGTGGTCCGATTTAATGAATGGTTAGTTGAAGCCATTTCTGTGGAAAAGGGCAGAAGAGGCCCACAAAATAAACCTTCATGGTTGATGAAATGGCTTGGTATTTGTCGTATGAATGAGTTGGTGCTGAGTTCGGTATTCAAGTATAGTGTTTTTGGTTATTCTTATGCCTTTTTTTTGTAACTCTTCTGGGTTGGAATGTATTTTAGGGCGAAGGGCGTGCTTTGGAATTGACATATTCCTAAAGAGAATTTCGGTGGAGTATTATCTATGACTTTTTATTCGTCGATGACATTCGCTCGAGGAAGCCAGAAGAAATTGCGTATTTCACGCAATTAGGGAAATGTCAAAATAAATTGACTACGTCGGATATATGAACACATGTTGAAACCCTTGCCATGGTCCCTCTTGGTCTACAAGTGACTGCGTTGGTGGAGCATTGCATCATGTGCATGTGTATTTATACTTATACATATTATATATATAATAATATAAGGACTGGTTTATACATGAGTTGTTTTGACAACAAGGGGAGGGAAATCCTCTGCAGTATACCCACTACCCACATTACTATATACCCGGGATTACTTTTGGCCTCCATGCCCTTCTCTCTTCTGGCGTCTGCATCGATGCCAAATGACTCTTTAAGTAAACAATTCGGTTACGAAGATTTTTTTTTGTGTGCATATTTTCGGTGTTACTAAACGCCAAATGTAATACACGCAGTACTGTAAAGTATGTAGACTTTTTGCAAAGTAAGATGTTCATGCTGGCAGCAATGTGCTTAAAGAATGTTTTTAAATAATAAAAAAAGATTTCACAGGGTATTAGACAGGATTTTAAAGGTCTAATTATCTCCTATCTAATGTACTACGGATGGTAAAATCTTCCATTTCCAAAATTACGTAAAATTGTGCTTTTTTTCTGTCTTTCCTTTCCTTGGGATCTCCCAGACTGCGAGGTTGCTGCGCCCCCTGCCTCCTACTTTATTTCTTTTTCGGCTCCGGCTTGTGTAAGCACATTTCAAGAAACGGAATTGGATCTTTTTTTTTTTTATTTCCGTAGAAGCCAGTAGCGCAAGAAAATAGATTTTCCCCATTTAATCTTTCACGGAATGAAGTTAAGGTATTTTTCAGCCTTTTGCTCCACGAAATTCTTCAGATGGCTGAGCCGCTTGGCAGACTTGCAGAACTTCTGCTATTGGGAAAGAAGGACTGTCTTTTTGGCTTTATGTGCAAATTTCTTGTTTGGAACTCTTTCATTTGTTATTTTTTGAAAGGAAGACAGCTTCCGATGGAAAATAAGTCAAATAAAAAAAAAGATCAGTAAAGCGGAAGAAGTTTCCAATTTGCTTCCCTTCCGCCGTGCATTCTACAGGTGATGTGGGGGTACTGGGATAAGATTGTGGTTGAGTTTCGATGCAGTCAACGAATCATTTATTTTACTGATCATTTTTCATTCATGAAAAAAGTGGACGGTTATGAGCACTAGTAAAAGTTGGTTGTTTCAGAAAAATGAATCATTTCTCATGTGTATATGGATTTATTACTAGAAATCTATAGTTTTTTCTCTCGAGGAACCGGATGAAAAATGTTTTGTAAAAGCTGTTATTATGACGTGCTTATTTTTGGGCATAGCATTTGAGGTATAATAATATAATTCCTAATCCTTATTATTTCTATTAAAGACACTTAAGGAAGGATATTTTTACGACCGAGCTGATGCAGTTGATTTCTCTCCAATGCATGAGTATACACTTGCATATATTTTGAAGGAACTATTAATTTCTCATACTTTCACACTAATAACCATAGCTACCATCATTTGCCAGGGTTGGCATTCTAGAGTGAATATAAGGAATTCCTGGATTCATATTATGTGACTGGAATGTGAAACTTTTGAAAAAAGAAATATTACGTTATTATTTCATTTTGATGCCATTTTTAGTCTTCCATAAAACAGATGGTGAGCGGAGATTCCGCAATGTTTTTCTCATCCTTTGGGAAGGAAACTCAGGCCCTGGAATTAAAATATGGAAGGAGAAGTGCATCATCATGGGGCTTAATTTAACTGGGGAATGTATTTATCTTCCGGAAGTATTTTTTAACGACATGAGGTGATAATAATAGGAGAAATTTTATATCCGCACACTATAAAAAAAAGTTCAAGAAGAATGCATTCGTGAACAACATCCTTCATTCCGACGTTCACGAGCTTCGGTATTACATAGAGCCGTGTGACTCTACATTCATGTACGAAGTCACTTGGGAGAGAAAGGGAAATTTAAGAGTGAGATAAAATGGGAGCTATAAGGGTGGTAAAAATTAATTCACGTTCCGGCACATGTACATGTGCCTTTTGTACAGGGGGTGTGCGAAGGGAGTGACAGCTTAAAATATTCGTGATATGGGAATTCTTCCCCCCGACATATTGTGTGTTATAAAAACTTACGAGTGGAGATTATGGAAAATGTCTTAAAATACGGAGGCAAAGTTCTAAGTCGTCTACACGGGAAGACAAGAACGAAAAAGATCACGCAAAAGAAAAAAAAACGTGCGGATTTTTGGAACGGCTGCGGGGGTAGACTTTTTGCTTTTTTGCACTGACATTGTTCGTGGTCGTTTGAGACTGAATGCATTTTTCAGGAGGGAAGATATTTTCATGTACATTTACGTTTCTCTCCCCCCCCCCTTTTTTTTTGGTGAATTATAAAAAGGAATGTGAAGTATAAAAGCCTTCTATGTAGGTAAATGCACTTAACAGTCGAAAGATTCTTTTCTATTTTTTGGCTCGTGAATAATATGGGTGGATAAAATTTTTTTCTGTAAAAAAAGTGATTTTTTTTACTCAGAACATTTTCTTAGGAACGTTTTCTTGAAACATACTTTCCCTTTCTGTAGCTGTAAAGATGTGGAAAAGCATGTGAGTTGGGAGTTATTCAGGAGCATTTCAGCTTTTGAGTTTAGGTGTCAAGATAAAGAATAAAAAAAAAGGAGGAAGGAAAAAAAATTGTCTTCAATGAACTCCTGTTAAACTTGGGAGTTCAGTTCCCTCCATAGGCCTGAGGATTTGTAGTCGAAGAATATTTATGCGGGATATGATATTCAATGTAAATCCGAAGCAACATGTGTAAGCACTAAGCAGTAAGCAGTAGTGATTTGAGATTTTTTGGCTGGTGAGGGCGAGAGAGAGAGAGAATATGGTAGTAGTACTGCTTCTTTGCTAATGCCCTTACTTTATATGCATGTAATAAAGTCCCCGGTGTTCTAGTGCAATTTACTGTTACATAATCTTTTAGCTTATACTTTATAGTACGCTGCACCGAAAGTGCACCTATAGTACCTATACACACTCTGTCACATAGAGATGAGGCAATGGTGCCGAGTGAATGTGACGTCCCGAAATAGCATCTTTCTCTGCCTGTTTATGAACACACGGCTACAGAGGAAAAGGTAAAGGGGGAGAGAGAGAGAGAGAGAGAGAGACCGAGAGAGAGACCGAGAGGGAAATTTCAGGTTGAACTCAAGTTCCAGCAAGGTTTTTTTTTCTTCTCCTCCCTGCTCTTTGCATCCCAAAAAGAAATACTTTCCTTGATATAGAGCTCTCATTGATATAATTGTATATATTATCTTGGTATACTTAAGTTTAGACGCATAATTATTGAACACACGCAGGTTTTTGACTTGAATTTTTACTTCTTTTTTGGCTCCAAACTCGTTCGTAACTAGGTTGTGTAATCAGCATCTTGAGGGAAAAGGGTTGATGTAATAGGGAGGGGAGAGCTTCAAATGGAGAGCTTCTTTCGGTGAGAAATTGCTTGTGTGTATAAAGTGGTGTGTTTGTGTGTGTGTGTTTTGAAGTCACTATTCTCGACATTTCGGATGCCAGTAGTAACGCCTTCCTTTAAACATGGAATTATTTTAATTCTTAAAATTCTTGGAAACTGTTCCTTTTGTCTTAGTTCCTCTCTCCACGTGTGTGCTCTTCCATGAAAAATTCTTCCTCTTCTCTCCCTATAAATCCCTTTGAGGAGGATGGAAAAAAGTTTCATTCTTCCCCTCAAATTGTGTTTCTTCATCCTTTTGTCTTTTACGAGGATGTTCCACTCTATTTTGTGAGTGTGTATAGTAATATGTGTCGGTGAATCATTTACTTTTTTCTGACATATTTTGCCAAATCGTCGTAATTACTCAGCTATAAAACTTTTGCTGGGTATACAAAGTCTTACTTTAAAAAAAAAATAGACCGGAGTTACTTTTCCTTGACACCTTTTGCTTTTTCCTCTTGAGAGAACTGTGCACTCGGTAGCTTCGGTGGTGGAGGAATTCATGAGGAAACAACGCGACATATCTTCCCTCAAGTCTTAAAAAAATTAAGGAGTTCTCAGTTTTTGTTTATTTTTGTTGAATATTACGCCAAAAGATTTCTCTCAAAGTGCTTCCCATTCTACAAGGATACCGTGGATGGACTTGCTATTGTCGAAGGGGAAACATGGAAAGGAAGGGATTTCATGGGTTGAGGGAATTTTACATTATGCGGAATTACATGGGTGTTAACGGAAATGAATTCATTTGTTTAAATATGAGGGCAAGTTTGTTAAGGAAAACGTTTCTGGAATACAGTGCTTGAATTATCAACGTCTCCTGGATCGCTGGAAGGCACGTTGGTTGCTTGATGTTATTTTATTTATTTTTATTATTATTACATTGTTGTGTTCTCCTATTGCGACTCGCACTTATTTTCTTTATGGGAGTTATGTACCTATACTTTTTGTATTTATTTGAAAAAAATATATGCAGGTGTTCATTAGCCATTGACTTCATTTCTCAAGCTTTCACAATTCATATACAGATATATCAGCAACTCACGCACTTTTGCAGCTGTATAGTTTCTCTGCAAAGTGTAAACGACAGTTTTTTTCGGGAGGATGTTGCACTGGGTGTATGCTTTCATGTGCATCCTTTTCCGTGTAGAACCCTGTATATATTTTGTACAAATACTGTGGGATCGGAGTCAGCAGTTTTTGATGCGAGAGAGAGAGAAAGGCAATGCCTAACTTTCCGACAACGTGTGGAAAGAATTTGATGTAATTGCTTCTTCTTACGTATACCTTTTTATTCAGGTATAAAAGGCTGGAAGTTCAGTGGAAAACTGAGGGAGAAGAATGGTGACTTTAGAATTCAGTTTGTTGTTCGGTTTCCTAATTCCTCCTGCTCTTCTGATGCTCAAACGTGGGAATGGAAAAAAAAAACTACGGTTTATAAAAAAAAAAAAAGGAGGCAGGGTTCGAATCAGAGAGAGAGAGAGAGGAGAGAGAAAAGAAACATGATAAGCTCAGGGAGTTGTAGAAATCTCGTGTATACATTCATGGTACAAGCCTGGTAAACTTTTCTGCTGCTTTTTCAAAAGAGGCACGTTTAAGTGGTAGAAGAAAAACGAAAAACAAAATGTACACGGGGAGTTGGTGTAGAATATAAGTGGAACACCCTGTACGGTTGTGTGTAAATATATGTATATATAATCATGTGTTACTTTGACAGTATGTACAACTTTTCGTCAAGCTGATTCCCAGAGATGAGGAGGCTAGATTGTGAGAGAAGGGCTCTTTAAAAAAATGCAATCCAGAGATGCTTCTCTGTTGATGTTGTTGCTGTAATGAAAATTGCTTTTTCCTTTTTACCTGACCGTCTTTTGACAAGGAAGCCTTTTCTTGTCAGCACGGATGGTTATATTTTAATTTGAGTATTACGTGCGGTACATGCCATGAGTGTGTGCTGCATTTTAAATACGTCAATTCTATATATTCATGTCTTTTTTGAGGGCTTGGTATCCTTTAAACGCTTTTATTAAGCCTTTATTCCATCCATCATATATTTGGGGGATTCCGTTTGTTATTTATTCATTTATTTGTTTTTTTTTACCCTTTGCAAAATGAATATTCCCATTGTCGAGAATTCTTTTACTCATGTATTTTCATTAATATTTTTGCTGGTATTCCAGTCAAATCAGTGGGCAATTTGTTTGTTGAGAGTACAACTGTGAAAAAAGGGGAAAACAGAGGAATGCTTGGGGTGATTTTACTTAAAAATGGTGGCAAGGGTTGATTTGTATAATTTATTTGTTGGGGAATAACAGCGCTTTTTGTTTACATTTTTTTTAAATCCATGCCAGACGTCATATATTTATAAGAGCTGATGTGTCGGCCTTTTGACTCCAACATCTCGCAATTGATAAAAAAAAATCGAATTCATTTGTATGGATACCAGGAGTCGTCAATATTATTTCTCTTTATTTTCGGGGAGCTTTGTAGATCCCTGATTGTGAGTGCGCCTGTTGTGCCCCTTCTTTCTAGCTAGTAGGTGGGTTAGAATATTTGTTTTTTTGTGTGTGTGTAAATCTTCTTCCGCCATGGATAGAGATGAGGAGTCAATATTTTAATTTGGCTGTGATGAAATTTAATAAGAAAATATTTTCGTCGCCAAAAAACAAGACAAGTGACCAATGAAAGCATTGCGCGGCCAGTGGATGCCTGGCGCTAAAATCTTGGGTCTCATCTTCTGTTTGTGTCGTCGTGTGTATAAAAAGTACGACCAGTGTAAGAACGTGGACGTTCAGACTGTAGATTATGGTGGACTCATGCTGATAAACGATGTAATCAAAATTCAATGATTTCCCCTACGACTGGACGCCACTGGTACGTGACGAGGATAACTGAATTCTGACAAGTCACCAGGAAATATTAGGTGGAGATAAAAATTATTTTATTAGCCATGCCTGTAATTACTTGTGATTCCTTGGGGTAACACAAAGGAAGGTCACTTGTGACTCTTTTCCTCTGATGTTTGACCAAGATGACCGGAGGGGTGGACAGCACTGGTTGTATTACTGAATTTCTACGTGCGGGAGCAGAAGAATCCTGAATGCTTTATTACACAGCTGAACCTATTTGTTGGAGCGATGATGCTTTCACTGAAGTTTGGGCGCAAGACTTTTGTTTTGTTTTTGTTTTTGTTTTTTTTTTACTATAAAGGGTGCCAAATAACGATTGGCTTGCATGTAACAGCTGAGCAGCGCAACGCAGGAAAGCAAATATAAACCTTATACTTTTTGTAGTAATTTTATTGCGGATTTAGCAAAATAGCGACATCCCGAACCAGAAAAAATTAGCAAATGTGTATCAAGCTTTCCCCATAAATTTTAATATGACAAATGCATTACGAAAGCTGCATTTTTCAAACTTTCCCCGTTCGCAGCAGACTAGAGGGGGGATTTTTTTAAATGGTTCATAGTTCTTTTGAAGATCATCTCGGTTGCATTTTCCGATTTTTAAGTCTTCTGAAAGAAATTTAAATGATTGTTGTAGGTATCGCCGTACGTGAAAGAAAAATAAGTACCATAGCGTGTTTTTCAGCCTTTTCCAAGCTTCTCACAATACTTCATGAGCATTCGCAATAAGATTTTATCCTGGAAGCCGAATAAGAAAATTTGGTTTTGTCCATAAAATCTGAATTTTGAACTGGACGCGGGAATCCCGGGATAACTTGGCCAGCTTTTATCGGATTGGCATGGTACTTTTTTGCTGGATCCGCAGTAAACTCCTGCGTAGAATAATATTTTCAGTTGCTTTCCTGCATTGCAGTGTTCGGCTGGGGCCTACCAGTAAATCATTAGTTGGCACTCTGTACTTTACATGTACAAGTCTATATTGAGAGGTTCTTCTCATGCTACTTGCTCAGAACTGGCAAGATGAATGGTCGGAGTATCCCCCGTACGTCAAGACCTGCTGATGGAAGTTTTAATTTTTGTTGTTATTCCTTGAAATGCATACATATGAGGTGCCCCGAAGCAGTGATTTTAGTCAAAACAGACGGTTCACTAACCCGCTTAAAGGGGGTCTGGTACTACTTGTAAGCACTGATAAGATTAGTTTTGCCCCATGGTTTACTTCATGTTTTCATACACATGATTCTCTGGGTTCATCATTACAAGTCAGGTATTTGCTTTTCTCCGGGCTGATTCTTGTGAATGATATCAACAGAATGAATGGTGAAAAAGGACCGTATGTAATATACACATTTGTACATGTGTTTTTTATATGAAAACCTAAAGTAGGGCCTGCAGGGGTGCAACACGACTTATCATCAGTCTAATTTTTACGTTGATTGAATTTCTCCATTATTCCTCTGAGGAGGAATTTGGAATTGGCTTCTTTTAATGCGGGTCGCATCCTCTCTTTCCCGCCAGAGGAGATTGTCGTAATTATACGTGCGAAAGGAGGAGAGACAGACAGGGATCTAGGGATGTTCCGGAGAGAGAGAGAGAGAGAGAGAGAGAGAGCACAGAGGAAATAGGCACAACTGAGAGAAAGAGTGGCAGAGGAAATAGGCACAACTGAGAGAAAGAGTGGCAGAGGAAAATAGCAACAGAGAAAGAAGGAGCAAAATTGCAAGAGAGAGAGAGACAACAAGAGAGACTGGGAATAGAAAGAAATAGAAAAGCGGGAAGAGACTATGAAGAGAGAGAAAGAAGTGTCAGATAGAAGGAGAAAATGACCAGGGAGAGAAATACAGTTAGAAAAAGTAGAGATAGCTTTTGAGATTGAAAACTAGGGAATTTTACCTTTTTTGTTTTTTGTTGTTGTCAGTTCTCAGCAGTTTCCCCGCATTTTAAGCAGTATATGAAAATTACATGGTGGCAAATTACTGCATTTTGTTCTTCCTCGATAATGACATGGTATTTGGTGTGGAGTCTGTGGAGAAAAAAATCACCCTGGGAAGAAATGACGAAAGCATATACAAGAGCCCATCAAAGCTTGAACAAATACACCCGTAAGACGATATGTATATATGTTTGTACAACAAATTTGTACACATATTTACCTTCTTTTTCACGCACTTGACTCGGCTTGGGTTACTCATTAGGCTATGCACCTGCAAGGAAACGACTAACTAGCAATTAAGGGAGGTAATAAAATCCCTCACTTTTCACACCGGAATTTGGAACACAGGCTCTTGCCAATAACTTTTTTCTCCCCCCCCCCAAAAAAAAACCTGATTGTTTCGTTTTATTTTTTAAAATGGTATTTTACCACCAACATTTTACCTGTAGAACTACTTGTGGATATAGTATGCATCCATATGTGTTGAAACAATTGGGTTTTGGGAGTGGAGTAAATGAGCGGAAAATAAAGTTCATACTACATTAAGTTACACATCGACTTTAGTTTTTGTGTACCCATTACCCATGCGAAATGCTTGTCAACTTATCTAAATTCGATCGCGGGTGTTTTAAGCATATAATCCTTTTATTCCAGGTTACGTTACAAGTAGAACTAATGCTGTCTTAATGCACAAACAAGTTTGTGGCTTTAGGGCTATCCTCCTACAGTGTACAAGTGTTACGTGTAAGTGAGGGAGGAATCGTAGGAATTGCACATGTAAATAACGAAAGAATCCATTTATGTTCGTAAAGGAAATGTCGGAAAGGCTTATGTTTCCCCATTCACCCGTGTTTTGGTCAGGGGGGTTTGTCATGTCCATGAGATATATAACAAGGGAAGGTATATAGGTGTACATAAGTTAATTCAGGGCTGGGGGAAATCCTGTTATGCTGGTACTAATAAAGCAAGTTGTTTACTGATTAACTTATTATCTAATCTAATAAAAGGAAGACTTTGGAGATCCTCTATAAAAAGTTGTTTAATAATAAAGCCCCTATTATGAGAGATGGGATCTCCTCCGAGTGTGTCTTGGAATATACATATTTATAACGTAATTTGTCACTACAATGCATGCAGAACGTCAGGAGGGCGGGATGAAGGTTTTTTTTTTTTTTTGGTGGTACGAGCAAGATTAGTATTCTTGTCTTCTGTGTATAGCAGTGTGAATCATTATTTGTAGTTTATTCATGATGTGGTTACGATTAATTACTTCACGGAGAGACTAAATAAATGAACGTCTTCTCAAGCTTTTTTTTCCCTTGAGGGGCGTGAAAATTCCTCAAGGGGGGGGGGAGGGGAGAGACAAGTAAGTGAAGATTTTGGGTGGGTTTTTAGAAATACAGTTGTAGCCTGAAAATGCATTTTGAAGCGGTAGCAGGAGTAAATCTAGGTCTGTATGGGATACAAAAAAAAAGGATTTTTGAACATACGAAGATGTAATTCCATGGTGAAATACATAACACTGTAGGGAAGAACTATCTGTAGAAGTAAGGGAGAGATTTTTTCTGAGTGGAAAGCAAAGGGTTCCTCCATGTGAAGAAGTATATTACATGCATTCCTTGGAGGCTTGAAACTAGATGGGAACAGCTTTGGTGGCTTTTATTCGCCCCATTAATTTCAAACAGTTTAGTACTTGTAACTCCAGATGAATCCGCCACCACCACCAAGTTTTTTTTTTTTTATACAAGTTTTTGTTTCTACACTGGATCGGTATAGTGCAGTCGTAGTACACCCTGTAAACATTTAAGAGGATTACGACTCCACTTCTACCCTTCTTCCTTTTAGGAGGGAGAGGGAAAGTTAATGGGAATCTCTTTTACTGTCCTGATTTTTGGACCAGATAGTATAGTATCACAGAGGAGCTGAGAGGGAAAAAACCCAAGAGAGGAACTTGCCCAAAACGATTTTTGCATGAAGTGTCACACAATGTAAGCATTCAGGGATGATCTAATGTGTGTGAGGAAGTATGTTGTTTGTACTCTTTTTTATCTTCTTCTACGAAACCTCCTTCGGTGTGGTTGCCAAATGTTCACGGAGTGCATAGTCTAAATAGGAAGCCGGAAAAGGAATTTTTCGACGACGAGTTCCAACAAGATGAAAATTTCTTTGAATTTGCACAGTTATGTGGTGATCTATTTGCTTGTGCAAATAGAGTTGTTTCTGCTACCATTATTGCCCATTACACAAATACAGTTTTATTTATTAAATACGCAGAGACTGATTTTAGTAACCTCTGCAAAGTCTCCAGAAAGCTAGAAAGAATTGCTATAAAAATAAAGAGTATAAAAACCATGAAAATAGTACCAAATATTAATTAGCAGGAATGTGAAAATTATTCCCTTCTTTTATTTTATGAGTGAAACTTATCATAACGAAAAAAAAAAAGATTCGTCATCTCTTGCCATTTTGAGAGGAGAGAGATGAAAAGTATACAAATATTTTTTTCTGAATCATGTCCCATTTCACCTAAACGACATGTGTGCCACATCACTCTCTGCTCTCACCATCTTGTAAACAGTTGCTGCAATCGGAAAGTAATTTCTCGATTTCTTGGCAATGGTTGACTGTAAATATTGGCAGAAGTTAAAAAGTCATAATTAAATCAAGGAACCTCTGGATGTTTTTTTCCCTCTTTTTTTAACCGCACATGCAAATACCAGGGCAGGAGGTAAAGGCCAGACAGAGAGAACTAAATGGGAACAATGAGTTAATGGAGATTAGGAAGCATATTATGGGCACAGCATCATTATCCCGGGGGCCAAAGAATTTCTTTCAAGTCATAAGATGTGCGTCAGGATACTCCATCAGCAAGTGCCATGTAGAACAAGGAAATCCTCTGACCGGAGAGATTCTCATATTACTTTGTGCGCAATTCCTATAGGAAATTAGGTCCCCTTTCACGTAAAAAAAATCCATTGGAACCGCAATCAACACGTGCCTATACGTATGCTTATTACATATAACATACATAAAACAGAAATACGCATATCCCGGGGAACCTAATGTGGCATACAAATGATTATGGGGATAGTAACTTGTTTTTTTTTGCAAATAGTACCATTAATTTTTTCCCTTGTTCCCTAATCTTGTTAAATTGCATTCCTTTCCCGAAAAAATTAGCCACTTTCAATGAGGAGAAGCCAAAACATTGATAAGATAAATAAAATGCGATGGTTTTGAAGGCGTTTTTCCTTCTTGTTTTTTGAACTTTGAAAAATCGATCACCAGAGCAAATGTAGCAGACACGATGCTATATTATTAATCTTTTACAAAAAAGATGTTGAAGCTTTCTCTCGACAATCCTAGTGGTTTTTTGTAGGGAGGAAAAGAGATATCGCCTGAGGAAGGGCTGTTTTGGCCTCCGGAGAAATTGTTACTGGTCATAATTGAGTTGGGTAAAATACTGTATCATTATGTGAATGGAATAGCCTGGCAGAAGAGGGAGAGGGGAAGACTTTGGATGGCAAAGCTTAAAAACTCTCCCTCCCCCTTCTCCAATTCTTTCATGATGATTCCTTTTGTTCGGATTCTCAGTGATATATGCACTATGCACTTCCTTTGAACAAGTGATCTGTGTAACATCCTGTGCAATGTGCTTCCAAATCTCTTTACTAATACTCATCATCAAGTGTGCCCCCTCCTTTACCCTACCATTCTTCGTGGGGATCTTTCATGTTGTCACCAGATCATGCATCCAATGATCCTTTCTCTCTCTCTCTCTCTCTCTCTCTGTCTCTTTCATTCTTTAGCATTTCGTTTAGCAATGGCCTAGGGAGGGAGGAATATAGAGTGGATTGAGGAAGCCAGAGGAGATGCTCCTAAGACCTGCATGTGTACTCCCAATGTTATTTGGGAATGAATGTCCTATTACTTACGTTGAGTGTACCTACTTTTTTCCTAAGGAAAGAAAGGGACATTTTATGCGGATGCCTTGTTATGGCTTGACTCTCCATGTCTATTATGTACATGTCACAACTTGTAAATTTTTCATCATTTCTCCCGTCCCAGAGGTGGATGGTAAAGGGGCGGTTTACAAAACGCAAGGAATTGCCGGTTGCTTCGAGTCTCAATGTTTGGTCTCCATGTGATAATATAATGATGCACGATTGCTTCTTTAACCAAGTGCTAATGTGTTGTTTCATCCTCCGAGAGCTTTATATTATTATAGGGTAGTCGGATTGTGAAATGTGAAGTTCTCTCCCTACGTTTTCGAAACTAAAATGTACTTTTTTTTTTGCTCTTAAAAGCTGAGGAGAGTAAAACTGGGACATGAATATATATAATTCATGAAATGTGTCCTGGACGCTGGTGGGGGTGGATCTTTTACTACATTGACAGTTCCTATTTGTATGATATGTATCATTAATGATCATATATATATACATATGTCATTAATGATGGCAGTGATGACTAGGCATGATGCCCCTTATTAAACTTGTGAGTCTTCATCCCATTTTTCTCCTGGCCCTGTCAACTTTTTTTCGTATTCAAATGCATATTAGAGCTCCCCCATTCATTGACTATAGAGGGTAGTGTGCATCTGTGTATATATTGTACGGTTGGGGGTAGCAAACAAGAGCAGATGCATAGACTTCTTAAATGATGTCCAATTTCGGAGAGGAACATGTATTGTTATATATTTCAATATTTTGCCCTTCTACTTCTGTCAGAGGTGAGAAATTTTCGTAATCGATATTTGGAGGAAGAATGCTAATTTTTAAGTCTCTTTTGATACTGTGAACAATGCCGCTATTATTTTTTCTGGTTTTAAATAATATCTCTTTGACGTGGTATTGTTTTTTTTTCATTTGCAAAAATATGTACACAGCCATATGTATATGTAAGTGGTACACACAGGAAGGTATTAACGAAATCGAATTAAAACTATTTATAAAGACTTTCCCATTTTGAAAACGTGGATTTCTCTGACAATCGTAGTACATAGAGGGTGGAGGTTGAAGGTAGAATCGCATATGAAGGGGAGGATTGTGGTGTGCTCTGAAAAATAAATATTTATATAGACGGTATGTGATTTTCTTTCTCATTTTTCATCTTTTTTCTTCTTTTTTTTTACAGGCAACGAAAGCAGCGGATTTTAGTTCGGTGAAGAGTATTCAAACCCTGGTATCAGAGTGTGAGGCGCATCGGAAAGCAGTGCTTCAACTCCGAATTTCTGGCGCCTCGGAATATCTGACGATAACGTGTCCTTCCCTCACAGAAGCCGAGAGTATGGCAGATCTCATCGATGGTTACTGCCGTCTACTTTCTACCTCACACACATCGCTGTGGACCCGCAAAGGTATAATAGAGAGAAAGAAAAAAATGGTGCTTTCCCCCCCTTTTGCAACTCCCAATGTTTATCTCCATCCAAAAAGATTATGCAACCCACCCTCACCATTATTTATTCCAGGGATTCCATCTCGCCTATTCCTCCACTATCTCTTTTTTATTTTGTATTCATGGAGGACTTTCCTCCCTCACATTCTCCCCTTCTCAAAACAAAGAAAGAGGTCTGTGTCATAAAGACTGTTTTTTTCCCTCCCGGTCTGCTATTTCCCCCCCTTTGGTGTAACTTTTTTTGATAGCTATTGCCACTACTATGACACTACCTTTGGTGTAAATTACAATTTTTTGTATATATACATACATACATTTTAACTTGAAAATGTGAGATGTGTGTAGTTTTCAAAAGAACACATCACATTGCCATGAAGCTAGAAGAGAGAACAAGGATTGGTTTTGTCCTCTACCATGACTCTTTATTCATGTGGATTATTTTACGGGTCTGTAGTTTCTAGTGGTGGGGGGTTATCTTAAAAAGCATGATATACAAGTGTTTCTCCATCTTTCACCAAGGAGAACCAACTATAGAAGAGGAAAGGGTGGAACTTATTTTGTCTCACGACTTCTTTTTTTAAAACCCCGGGTACTACATGGTCATGTCACTTTAGTTACATCAATTGTATTTTTCCTCCTCTTACGACTCTTACGGCGATCTTGACTCTCATGTAAAGAGACATCCACTGAACCCAACCTCTTCATCCTTCTGGGATGCTGGAGCTAGTGGAACTTAACGTTCAGTGACGACCAGGAGGATAACTTGTCCCTTGGGCATGCAACTAAAAGGGATTTAGGTAACTACTAGGGGGAAAGGCACATCAACATTTCCTTTTAACCCCCCAACACGCCTTTTTAATTTTGCATCAGATGTCTGAAAAAATGAACTCAACTATGTAGGATCCCTTTCATCTGATCCAACCTTATACAGAACATATATTTTTTTTCTGTTTGCCCACAACTTTTTCCGCGAAATTTCATTTGGGAATTTTTTCCAGTTTTTTCTTTTTTTTTTGGTCCTGTACATACATACTTACAAGTTCTTTAGTTTCCGTGTAATGCCACAGATTACTGGGAAAGAAGCAAATTGGATAAACATGTTGTGTGAGAGCCCTTGGGATGTCATGAAATACTTTGTTGGGAATCCAGTTTGTTTGTAAGGAAAGGACTCTTATAGTAGAGTATCACAATTCAAAAGTCTTCTACTTTCTTTGACTTTGTTCAGGCAATTTGAGTACCAGTCTTCCCGGCCCGGGGTGTTAATTAAGGGGTTAAATAAAATTCACCAGCTCCCCTGCTGTGTAAAGTCAAAGGCAAGAGAGAAAACCTGCTTGAAATGTTTTTTGTGTAGCTGTACATTGGGTCATGCCAACGCATTTCGGTTTTCAAAAAAACAAAAATTACTAGGAGCAAAATACAGTATCATCCGTTTACGGCTAGACTTTTTTTTTGTATAAATAGAAGTTGTACTCTTACGTATAGACTAAACTGGTCAGTGACCAGAAGGCATCCTCAACTTTCACTCTGGATATCCAGGGAATAGAGCTTCACGTAAAGCTGCCGAGGAAGCCACCACTATGAGGATTGAGACTTTTCTTATTTTATTTCGACCTCCAGGGATTGTAGTTTAAGTCTGAAATGCTCCATTAATGGAAAAAAGTAAAGCCAAATTCTTGAAATAATTGATACAATACAAAACAAATGTGTACGGAATTTTTTCACACTAAATCTTTGAGTCAACATGGGTGGTCGATTATGACCGTGTAACTCCTTGGGTCTGTAATAATAAAAGACTGTTAATTCATATACCGTAGAATTTATTATCTATGTATGGAAAAACAAAATATTAGCAGTTTTATTTTTCATAACCCGATTTATAAATTTTAAATGAGCGCAACTCTCCGTTTTCCTTTTGCTCGTGTATATGAAACTTGTCTTGCCAGTGTTACATAACTTTTGCCGAATATAGGTCTGAATATGTACCAGTTGAGCAGTATAAATTCTTGAGGTATTCATTCTATACCTAACCTATATTCTTTTGCTTTCATAATATTTCAACACATTACATCCCGTCATATAGGAGCATGGACACGGTGATAGATATTACTTTGCATGTATTCGAAGGTGAAAACAATGTTCCGTTAATGAATTTCTGAACGTTTTTCACCTACATGGTAATTAGTAAGGTAATTGAGCGTACGGTATCCCCCAATTTGGATGGACGGAATTATTAATTAGTGTCTTATACCTTGACGCATCCACGTATGTAATTACATATACGTACATATGTGAGTCCTTGGGGGAAAGTATGAAATTTTGGGTGTAAATGATTATTCTTCCTTTATATAATTAATTGGGAAATGATGGGAATAGTGGTGGAGGAAACTCCGGGGTGGTGTCATTTTATTTAGTATTGTGATGGCTATGATAGAGTGGAGTAATTGAGAGATTAATTGCCTGAGACCTGCGTGAACTGTTGTTGTTAGCGGGTCACGACCTCACGACATGACACTCAACACTTTTGAGTTGATTTTCTTTTCTCTTTTTCTCCTTCTTCTTCTTTTTTCCTTACTATCAATTATCACGTGTCATCCCAATCATCAATGAATTTTCACCTTTCTCCCTCCTCCACTTCTTATGCCACGTAAAAAAAAAATGGTTATGAATGGGAAATAAAAGGATGTCGAAGGATGTAGTTGTATTGCTACACTATAAGACTGGTGTGCACAATGCACATGGATGACAATGAACAAATTTATGTTTATGACCACATCGTACACATTTATTAAAGATGTGCGAAGGAGTTGGTGTATAACTCTTTGATCAAATACTTGTACACGTAGGTGGATTGTGTAATATGAAAGAGAGAAGTAAAAAAAAAAAAAAAAGAGAATGTCAGCTTCTCTAATCTATATAATACCTTTTTCACTATACTTCTTTTTTACAAGCTGCTACCTTGAGGACTTGTCCTTGTTTTAAAGGTTTGACTTATGTTATTAATAATAATAGTAATAATTTATTCACTTGTACACATACACAAATTTTTGCTTCTTGTGCTCTATAGATATAATATCCAATGTACCAAAAGTGTTTTGATTTTAGTTGCAATGTAAGTTTCATCTTTACTACCCTCTATTTTTTCAATGATTAGAAAAAAAATTTTTTTTTGTTCATGAGGGGATTCGGGGTAGAAGGAGACACCCAGCTTTTTTTAATTGTTTGGCTGGTGAAGAATTTATTACGGTGGACGCAGCATGTCCGTGTTCCTTTTGGTTGGTATAAGTATATACTTATAAATATTTTTGTCCCCGTCATTTCTTCTGGGACGTCCACCTGTAATGACCTTTTCGTTTGGTTAAATTGACTGTGGAAACTTTTAATTAGGATTATAAGTAAATTTTTTCTTTGTGATCTCGGGTGTAAGTTTGGTGCCTCCTTAGCTGTACTATCCTTCTATTAAAATATTTGCGTTATTATTATTGTCACGACCTCCGCATTTTACTCTTTCTGGTTTTTCTTTCCTGAGTAAGGTTAGTTTAGTTATTCATCTTTGTTAGTTTTGGTTGTGTTTTGACAGTAATTTACAGTATGATGTGTACCTTTTTTTCCACACGTAATTTCTGTAAATACAATGGGAGAGGATTTTTTTTTTTACTTTTTTTTAGCAATAAATTCTCCTAGGTTGCGTGGTGCCGTAATCATGTTTGTATATCTCTCCTGTAGTTTGTGGCCAGAAGGGAGTGGTGAATAAGCTCCCGAAAAAAAAAACTGGTTTTATTGGTACAATTAAAAGTAGTAAAATAGTCATTATTTTTTTGTAGAAAACAATTTGAGAGTTCTATGCCCGTAAATTTTATTGTTTCCTTAAGCAAGCTTTCAAAAATTACAGGTAAAGTATAACCTTTCTCTCTCTCTCTTCATCCTTTGATTTTGTAATTAAAAGGAAAAGATGTTAACTTGTAGTTACCCCCAATCGTAGTAATAATGAAAAGACTACTTAATTGCCGGAGTGCAAAATATTGAAAAGGGACATAGGGAGAGAGAGAGAGAGGAAATAGGTATGTTGAGTGAGAACGGTGTTTTTAATTATTTACTAATTTCAGGAAAAAAACTTGTTTAACTTGTTGCAGATGCTCACCCACCTCGCTATCGCCACGGAAGCTCAAGTCGACATCCCAGTGGATCCAATAGTCCGGTAGATAACAGTAAACACCCGTTAATGGATGATTATGCCGAAATTGTGGACGAGGACGGTGATTACTCCATTCCTGCCAGTAAGTGAATCATGATCGCTCGATCTTTACGGGATTATTTGTAACAGTATATGGAAACAATTATTATCCAATTATCCATCGATGCAAAACAAATCCGCCAGTGATTTGCTACTTACCTAATACATCCTGATTATTTAATTTGTCCCTATTAAATTCCTGAATTGGGCCATTCTAGAACGGATAAGTGTGCCGTCTCACATTTTATGAAGTGAAACTAAAATGACTGTATGGGAAATTGAGCATTTGCATGATTAATTAATCACTGCCTTTATTTTGCATTGTTACAGCTAACGATTACGAACTGGATCGACATTGTGTTGAACTTGGTGATATCATTGGACAAGGTAATTATTGAGAATGAAAAACTACATACTATGCTTACATCTCTGCTTGTTAAGTATTTCCTACATTTTGTCACCTATTTTGTGTGCCTTTTTCCTTGATGTATAATCAAGTCCCGGTGAATACGCGTACTAAAAGACTGTGCTGTTACATTGTTTTCAAAGGTCAATTCGGAGACGTTCATCAGGGTTGGTATCGTACCAAAGATGCCGAAAAAATCCCCGTTGCCATTAAAACTTGTAAATTGGATGCCGATTCTGCAACAAGGGATCGATTTCTTGAAGAGGCTTGTAAGTGCATTGCCAATTTTTTAGTAGTTGACCGACTGGTAGGTAGGGTAATCGAAAATGGGTTTTTAAATTGTATTATTATAGGTAGTTGGATTAAAAATACGTTTGCTCCTTGTAATTATTAATAAATAAAGAGAGCTATTGTTTGAAATTCAGTAAGAAAAAGTAGCCTTATAACCTGAAGAGATGTAGCGTCGTAGCTTATATAATTTATTAGGCTAATTGTAGGTTATACCCAATGTTCAGCAAGAACATAAAAAAATCGAATAAATTAACCTGAGAGATTATTTGGCGGAGCATTCATTGGAGCTTAAATTGTAGGGAAATTGGTCTCTGGGTACGTAGCACTTATTTATGTATAGCTATGGAAAATGTGACGGGTGAGCCTCAAAATGTTAAAGTTAGCCCAGGTTTGTTTTGTTTTCTCAGGTCGTGTAGGAACTTGCTGAAAGGCTAAAAGTAATTTTTGCTTTAAAATTGTGCAGCCCAGACACTGCAAATGGATGTAATAGTTTACATTTCCTGTCGTTGGCTCCTGACCTGATCTATACTGGGCTATACTTGCTATGGTTTATTTCAGGATTCCCCTGAAGGACTTCAGAATTTGTTTATGTATTTAAAGGAGACTCTAAATTGTGATTGTAAGGAAAGCACAAGAAAGTATTTTAAAATAATAATGTAAACATGCATGTAGTAGATGAGTGCAGATGAAACAAAATAAACTTACTACGAGGTGCATGTATGTAAAGTAAGAGTCTTGCTTGAGGTACAGGGTATGTCATTAGTATTAGGTACAGGGTTTCTTCAAATTCAGGATTTTAAGTAGTATGTACCACGTTTGAGGCTATTTTGTATCGCGTCTATAAATCGGTTCCTGTATTTGATTACGGCTTTCTGAATACTTATGCTATGTGTATTTTTACAGATATCATGCAACAGTTTGATCATCAGCACATAGTCAAATTAATCGGGATTTGCTCCGATACTCCTATATGGATTGTGATGGAATTAGCGAAATACGGAGAAATGCGGTCGTACCTACAAAGTCATAAGCATGCCCTGGATTTGGCGACACTTATTCTATACGCATTTCAACTTTCGACTGCCCTTTCGTATTTGGAGTCTAAGAAATTTGTACATAGGTAAATATATTACATGGGGAGTAATCATTTTGTGGTTAATTTACCCCGTTAATGAGGCAGGAAGTACGTCATTCTGATTTGTGTTTGTCTTTGCGCAGAGATATTGCTGCCAGAAATGTCCTCGTCTCTGCCCAGGATTGTGTGAAACTAGGTGATTTTGGTTTAAGCAGGTAATATATGTGTTTTTTTCTTTTGGGTTAATCATTAAAAATAAACCTTAGTTTTAGGTCAAAATACTTGCATACAAATTTTAAAAACTATATTTTGGTGATGACAGATGGATATCAGAAGACCAATGCTATTATAAAGCATCCAAAGGGAAATTGCCGATCAAGTGGCTCAGTCCAGAAAGTGTGAATTTTCGGCAATTTAATTCCAAATCTGATGTTTGGATGTTTGGTGAGACTTTTCTTCATTCTCATTTTTAATACTTGATTCGAGTAAATGGACTCGTTCGGAATTGAAATAATTTTTTTTGGATGAAAATGGTTAATGTATATATGTATTTATACAGGAGTGTGTGTATGGGAAATACTAATGTTTGGAGTGAAACCCTTCGCGGGAGTCCAGAATAATGATGTGATAGGAAAGATTGAAAATGGTGAGAGATTACCTTTGCCACCTAATTGCCCTCCCAGGCTGTACGCTCTCATGTCTGCATGCTGGGCCTATGAACCGTCCAAACGTCCAACCTTCCAACAACTCAAGGAATCTCTTTAGTTAGTAACTTTTGTCATTTTAAGCTACATTTTACCAGTGTGCTGTATTGTGTTCTATGTCGAGCTTATAATATATGCTTTAATGAATAATTCGTATTTATTTTCAGCGATATTTTGATGGAAGAACGCCAGCAACAAAAGGATATGGCGAGAAGAGAAAATCGAAGACTTCAAACTATGTCTTGGGGTAATTTAATTACTTTTGCAGTTAATGCACTGTTTTTACACCACGCTGTAAAACGATAAGGATATTTATAAATATGCTCTATTTTTCTTTAGCATCTTCTGCATCTGACGAGCAAGCCCCCCCTAAGCCTCCTAGGTTAGAACGACCTCCAATGTTCGAAGAAATTCAGTTACCACAAACTCAAAACTCGACACCCACAACGTACATAGTGGCTCAAAATCCTGAGGTTTTATCACAAATCATGAGAGAAAGTGAAACGAGAGGAATGAATCCAGCAGCTTATACGACACCTGCCTCAGCATTCAACACATTAGCGGTAGACTTTGCTAATGGATCCATGGGCTCACCCAAAAGAAAATTCAAAACCAAAAATTTTGAGGGACCAGGAGGAAGTCTCTTGAATTTAATTGATACGTCCGCCTCCTGTTCCACTCAACACAATCATATGCATTCGCTGAATCGAAACTGTAGTACTTTGTCCAGTCTAGGCACAATGAGCACTAGTTCTAGTTCTGATATATTCAATTTATCTTCTATGAGTACACCTGGTGGCTCCAAACCAGCTTCTAATTACGGAACTTTGGACAAGGTCATTTGACTAGAATTCATCTCTTTTCTTAAGTGTTTTTGCTGATGCGTCTTGTGCTACACACTTTTTTTTGGTTTGGGAATGTATGATAATAATTTCATGGGTGTTTAAGTTTTCAGTTTTTTAATCCTTGTTTCTCTTATTGCTGCATGATGGGTTTTCTTAACCTTTCCGTTGGTCCTTATGCTCTTATTTGAAGACGTTTTGTTTGTACAATATTACTTTCCTAACTCGGGAGTTTCTGTGCACGGACTTGTAAATATTATTTGTACGCGTGATTTAATTTTTTTGTTGAACGATTATTTATTAGGGTTGCCTATTTTGTATATTTCATACCGTTCTGATACTTTTACGGTATTCTGGTTTTGATTTTTTGGTTGGTGAGGTTTTATATTAATTTTGCATGCTTTGTATTACTTTAAAATATAGTTGGACTTCGGATGTATTCGTGTCTGTCCTTCCATTTTTAACATGTAAATTTTGGCAGTTTTTGAATGACTCATTAACTAAAATAAAATTGTAAATGAAAACAGGATCCTAAAGGGGAGAACTTGGATCATGCCAGTGAGGTGGAAATGCGGTACAAGTACGAGCTTGAACAAAAATTGAGAGAGCAACAAAAACAGTCTGAAGAAGATGGTCGTTGGCTTGCGGAAGAGGAAAATAATTTGGTAAATCTCAAACATTGGATTCAAACATCCAAATGAAGAAATTTTTCCAAATGAATAAAATATACTTTTCTTTGCCCAACAGAGAAAGAGACTTTCTATCACAACAAGTACATCTGATCGATCAGATAGCGAGTGTGGAGATTTCCCTAATGGCTCACCCGGGTTTGCTCAAATCGGAGACCCTAGCATGATCAATGGAGCGTCCGAAGATAAAACTATAATCGTAAAAGTGAGCTAAATTTCTTTTGGTTTTATCCTGCTTTATAATACGTATAACTTGTAATGTCGTACTAAACTAATGAATGTTGCAGAAAATGGAACCAACACCCACTGCCGACTTGGATCGAACACATGACCGCGTCTACGACAGTACAACCAGTGTAGTCCGAGCTATCATGGAGTTGTCTCAAGGAGTACAACAAACCGGGAAAGTAGAGTACTTGGACCTCGTCCGAAAAGTTGGTCTACAACTCCGAAATTTACTTGGAAGTGTTGACGAACTTGTAGATGTTTTTCCTGATACTGCAAAACACGAGGTACGTCTATCAACATTTTGAGTTAAAACTGTCGATGGAGAGAAGCTATGTGGTGGTTAATATGTTTTCTCCCAAAAACATTACAGGTTGAAATGGCTCATCAAGTGCTCAGTAAAGACATGAAGGATTTAGTAAATGCCATGAGGTTGGCAGAAAAATATAGCTCTACTACACTTGATGTCGAATACCGGAAGTAAGTACCCTAATTTTTTGTTTTGAACTCTTTTAGTGTCAGAAAATAACTGGCTAATTTCTATGTTTGTCATTCCAGGGGAATGCTGTCCGCAGCGCATGTTCTTGCCATGGACGCAAAGAATCTTCTCGACGTTGTAGACTCGATTCGTATGAAATGTCCCGAAGTGGAAGAATTTATTCAAAAAATTCGCCAGCCTGTAGGCGTGCAATAATAGCAGTCTCACCTTGTTTTTAAATATTAAAGTCAACACTATTGAAGCTAGGCGTTGTGTAAGCTAGAAAGGTTAAACTGTGTAAATCAAAAATGCGAGGAAAATATTTGCCTCCAACAATGTTTTTTTCAGTAGTATTTTCTATTGATTTATGTAGAATGAACATTAAACAGTCAATGGATATACATATATAAAATATATGAGCCTTTGTTTTCAACTTGTAAGATCCCTAGGCTTTTAAAGAGAATTTACGAAGAATTCATAACAATTATAGCTACGTGTAGTACTAAAAAGATAACCCGCCAGTTACACGATGAAATTACAAAATTATTGAAAATCATTATACATATTACTATAATATTGTACGGCCTGATGATTGCTGCGAGACAGGCATATTAGAACTTAATTAAAGCAGTAAATAATTAGCAATTGTATTCGTATTAAATATGTAATATGTATACATTAATGACGTTGAAATAAGGAAATATTATAGGGACACTGATGGGGACGTACAATCATTTTTTATACGGTTTTCTTCATTTTAGTAAAAGGTGTTGTGAAAATCGATTACCACACACAATATTATATCACACAGTCTAAACACGCTTTTTGGTCTTGTAATTTACATTGTTTGTACATTTCACTTTCCATTTAATAGTTTTCGAACCTGTCATGAAGCAGAAATTTAGTCAGTCTTCTGTTTTACCCACTTTTTCTTTCAATTTCTTCTGAGTTAGTTTTATCTGTATGAAAAAAATACATGTCAATAACTCTTTTGTATCATGTTTCAATCGCCAACCTGTGGATTGTAAAAAACGTGTCAATGTGGTGGGGTCGAATATCTCTAGGGCTTAAGATTACAATACTAATTGTATAAGATGTTATTTTACGACAGAGAGCAAATTTTAATCTTTCATACACAAAATAATAAGCTTTTTGCACACTTTAGTCAATTCAATTAAGAATGTGTGTACGATGTGCTGAGAAATAAAACTAGTCAAGAAAGAGACAACATGAAATTTTCTGTAGAACATTACTTTGCTATATATGACACATATTTACGTATTATTGCTTCGTGTTCACTTACATTTTTTTTACTTGATTAATCAATGAGTAACGATGTGTTATTAGCCAAGCATTATGCATTGTGGCGTACGTATTTTTCTTTCTTCATTGCGTTTGTAGGTGTATAAAACTTTTAGAATAAAACGATTGTAATTGAAATCTAACGCTTGTTACATACAGAAGATTCATATCTATTTAATTACTTGCATGCGTGTACCTTGTACTTTTTATAGTAAAATAGTATGTAACGCAAGGATTTTTGATATGTACTTGATAAGGATTCAATGTTATGTGTGTGCGTTTAATTTAATTCTTAAGTAATTATATTATCTACTGTCGCCAACTGTTTCAATGGGATAATTTTATTGTAAAAGAGATAACTCAATAACTCCGTGACTACCAATTGTCGTAGTCTTGCGAGTTTTGAAAATTTAAAAGACTTCAATACGTTGTTGTTGTAACATACATTTAGATTCATAAATATATGTTTATAAAGACGAAGACGTACATGTATAAAATACTTGATTTAAAATTATTTACGAAAGAAAGGGTATACATACAATTTAATGCTAAATTTTTTCCGAAAAAAATTAGTAACGTAGTATTATAATTAAAGGAAGTGATACTCGTTTTTAATAGTCTTTTACCACATTTCAACTAATATGACGAAGCTTTTTTTTGTTTGCTAAACCCATTCCGTTGGCGTGTGACCAAATAAATGTGCGCTTGGTAGTATATACTTTTGTTGTCATTCCTGTAATAATATTGGTCTGTTCATAGGATGGTCAGAATACCTAATTTTAAAAAAAAGCAAATTATACCCATCTTCCGAAACTAATTTTTGAAATTAAAGGAAACAAATATTTGCATAGTCTAAATTATCATTTCATCTTCAAAATCTGTGTATGAGCAAATTACCATAAGTAATAACAAGGCTTGACGCAGGCAAAATTAAACTACGGTGAATACTATCGACACTGCGGACAAGGACAAAGAGGATTTACGCTGTGTTGGGCGAGCAAATAAGGAATCGGAACTAAGCGTTGTATGAAATTTTTGACTTCATCATATTCGTTGAGAAGTTTCATCAATGAAGATGCTTGGACTTGGGGAAGGAAGTTGGCAATGTGAAAGTCCTCTCTAGCTACGTTTGTTCTCCGTTTCTGTATATTTGTACATGCGTTGGAAAGTAGTGATCATGTCAATAATTATTATTACAATTGTGTATAGTTGTACGTATAATACTTATTTTCGACTCTTAAGTTCGTGTAATCTATACGTGTTAGATTTTTTTGCAAACCGAGTAAATGTAGGGACGGTTTCTTGTCTTGTGGTTGTGATCTCGCAAATACAACATATAAACGTACGTACATAAAGAATAAATGAAATAACAAATTCTGGAAACGAATTATGTCTGCATTTCGTATATGCATAAATCGATGTCAAGCATTGTTTGAATCATATTGTTTAAAATCATTACTTGCATCTATTCAGTTGTTTGAAGTAAATTACAATTACGTCTCAAAATTATTTCAGTGTGCATGTTTAATACCAAGATATACATATTTCGCGTGTAAAAATAATATTGGAGTGTTTGAAAGCAGAAAAAAATGCACAAAATAAGACCAGAGGGAGAGAGTAGAGATTGCATTTATTATTTAAAGACGGCTCCCGTGAACGTTGGCACTTTTCGGGTAAACACTATTGCATTTAGGAACATCCGTTGCTGTTTACCAATTGTCATATTAAAATAATGATAGCTATGTTTATTTGCATTAATTTTTTCGTTCTCAATAGTGATAGAATATTATAGATTTGAGGTTCACACCTCTGGCTTCCCTAAATTGGGACACAATGACAACAATATCATCCAAGTATTAAAACGGCTAACATGTAGTAAATCCAAATGTACAATCCAAATGTAGTACATAACTGTGATGAGGGTTAATGCCTTAATCAACTTTTGTGAAATACACTCGTTTCTTTAAACCCCAGCCGTTATCAGTAATACTAGCTCATGTTTTCCTTGCTTCAGTACAAGTTCAATAAGAAACAATCAATTCGACGAATCCATCATTCACTTGTGACTATTGGCCACAACATGTGATCACTTTATTACACCGATTAAATACAGCACTGAAGAGAATATTATTACTTACAGTATTTATACACCAGCACGCCTTACACGCGACGAAAGCTGATAAATTGTAAACTACGACTTGACATCTTGGTTACAGAAGAAAAAAGCTAATGGAGTTATCCCTTTAAGGAAGCCTACACGTCTGGTTCAATGTCCTTGAAGGGATCACGGGCGGGTACAAGCGCAAACCAGTGACCGCATTCGCACCTCTTGGGATCGTCCTTGTGCACCCACATGAATTTAAGATGACACAGGTCTTCGTGACAAAGACATCCGATTATTCTTTTGTCATAGAATGATGGAACCAAGTTAGGATTTTCCTTTGTTGCGTTTACATTTATCTTTTCCGTCTTCGTGTCGAAAGGATCCTAGAGAACAAAAGAGACAAGAAATTAAATTATAGTCAAAGTTCCATCCATACACACAATCTAAATATTACATGTACACAGTGTACTTTTCCGGTGCGCACGTTTAAACATCTTACACTCGTAGCTGAACTACAACTTGATGAGTAAATGTCAACAGAAATGAACCGACAAAAATATACATATAGGTAATCCAATAATTCATCAAATAACTGTAAAAAAAACTAAAACTCCTGATAAGTTACATATGAATCATGGACATTTGGACATTGAAGGCTTGATCGAACTGGTTAACAAATTTCGGTAACGGTATAGAGCAACTTACAGGTTCACCTCGAGCTATGGCTTCCAGTTCCTGCCTTGCCAATCCCGTTGCATGTTCCAGAGAAGCCTGAGAGGGAAGATCCAACACAACTAAAAGCAGAACCAAATCAATTTCTTAGTATTTCTTTAACACAAACCACAATTAATACTCCCGAGACCAATACGTTAATCCACTTAACAATAACCCCCTTGAAAATAAATTATACCAGTCACACTACAGCGCTACCATATATCATGAAATGTAATTTAACGGGATATGGACACAGAATTGGCTACTCCAGCCTAGGACCCTGATGGCCAATGCGGGACTGACCAACGCCTTCTGTAA